>VWZY01006465.1:408643-490519 GCA_013399075.1 Chloroceryle aenea
GGGACCTTGGAGATCTCAAAGCCCCCCCCCCCTGCCAGAGCAGGATCATATAATCTAGCACAGGTCACAAAAGAATGCATCCGAGCGGGTTTTGAAAGTCTCCAGAGAAGGAGACTCCACAACCTCTCTGGGCAGAGGTTTTCTTCAGTTATACATTTAAAAGTAAAGCAAGAGAATTTTACACCTATCATAACAAAGGTATTTATGACTAGAGTCACTCAAGTTCCACCCTGAAGATAGAAAAAATGGCTTAAGAAAGAAGGAATGTTAGAGAAGGTATCATCATGGATAAGTCAGGGAAGAAACTGTTGCAAACTATTTCTGACTCCTGGGATCAGTCGACATGCTGAGCCATTCTTCTCTCGCCATAGAGATGCCTTTGGTCGTGAACAGCGCGAGGAGCACCAGCACCTTTAAGCCCTGTGCTGAAGTGCTACTGTGTTTCAATATGTGGTGAAGTCAGGAGGGCTATCAGCAAAACCTCTACCTTGGACTTCAGGAGGGGCTGACTTTGGTCTACTCAGGACGCTGGTTTGGAGAGTCCATTGGGAAGCAGTCCCCAAAAGCAAAGGGGCCCGGGAAGGCTGGGCTTACTTTAAGGATGAAATTATGAAGGCTCCGGAGTGGGCTGTCCCTATGTGCTGAAAAATTTGCNTATGAAGGCGCCGGAGTGGGCTGTCCCTATGTGCTGAAAAATTTGCTGGTGGGGTAGAAGACCGGCCTGGTTGAGCAGGGAGCTTTTGCAGGAACTCAGGGGGAAAAACAAAGAGCATATCAACTCTGGAAAGAGGGGCAGGTGAACTGAGAAGGGTTTAAGGACATTGCAAGGTCATGTAGAAAGAGAAATAGAGATGCAAAGGCTCAGCTGGAACTTAAGCTGGCCAGTTCTGTCAAGGATAATAAAAAGTGTTCTTATAAATACTTTAATAACATAAAGAGGGCCAGGGAAAATCTCCATCCTTACTGGAAAAAGAGGGGAACACAGTAACGAAAGACAAGGAAAAGGCCGAGCTGCTCAACACCTTCTTTGCCTCNACATGGTCTAGATCGACCTTATTGTGGCCTTTCAGTACATAAAGGGGTCTGTCAGAACGATGGGGACAAACTTTTTAGCAGGNCCCTCCTAAAATCCAGAAGGAAGTAGGTAGGGACCTGCTGTGCCACTTAGACCCTGTGGGTCCAAATGGGATTCATCCCAGGATGCTTAGGGAACTGGAACAAGAGCTGACTGAGCTGCTATCCGTCATTTATCACCGGTCCTGGCTAACTGGGTAGGTCCCAGATGACTGGAGGTTGACCAATGTGATGCCCATCCACAAGAAGGNCCTGCAGGGGGGTTGGACTAGATGACCTTGAAAGGTTCCTTTCCATCCAAACCATTCTGTACTTCTGTGAATATCCGGACTTTCCAAGTACTTCCCTGGGAAAACTTAAAAATCTCTCTAGAGCTGCTCCTTTTAACTTAACAGGTTTTTGCATGTGCTTCTGCAGGCAGTATATTTATCACCAACAGTCCATAAGAACCTGTGCTGTTGCCTTCAATAAACTGCTGTATTCACGTAGCTAGCCACACAAGTCCCTCACTGGGTGCCACCAACTACTGACTGCACGAGACAGTGGAGTTCGACTGAACGGGGAGTGCAGTGCTATTAGTGAATGAGGAGCCCCAGGAGTTCAACTGTGTTGAATGTGACCAGCCTAATAGTGCTAAATGGGCCATCACTCAGAATCTAAACCTAGCCACCCCCAGCCCCGCTGCTGGCTGAGGGCTGGAATGCGAGGTGGTTTATGTTCTACCGAATGACTTTCTGACATGACACACCTTCCCAGTCCACCAGCAGTGACTGGACATGAAACAACTTCAGATCACCTACAGCAACACTAGGTTCCTGTTCATGTCAGAGTAGACAAGACAAGGTGGGCTTTACAAGCTGCGTTTGTTAGTGTGTTAAATAGGCTCCAAAATCAACACTTTCAGAAGACCTTACTCTGCTAAGGGGTGACCTTTTGAAAGTAATCTTCAGGTGGCACATGAGCTATTATGAAAGTAGACAAATATATGTTTTTGAAGACTGGTCTGAACAGGCTGTGGGTTCATGGGCATTTGTCCCAGTGAAGCTATTCGGTACTGATTTTGGAAACCAGTATTCAGTATAGACTCGATGTTCTGAGTCTTGTGTATTGATGTACCAGGCTTTTGTCTGTAGATTTTTGGAAATATTTTTAAGTCCTTCCGTGACATCAATAATGTGGAGAACCATGTTCATTGTGTTCTCAGTTTGGTGCTTCCTGGTCAACTGAAATAAAAAGATGGTTGTGCTAACAGCTAGCAAGACAAACTCAGCATGGTACACAGCCATCTAACTGGGTTATTCTTCTTTCCTGAAAGGTGTTCTGAATCAAATACTGGCTTTAGTCTGCTGGATTTTTTTCTGGGAGAGGAAATTGTTGACTTGCACTCATGAGTTTAATTGCCTTTGATAGAACAGTTATAGCTCTATTTTCTTGCCAAGATGACTTTTTTGCATATACTTTATAAACTGAAAGCTGAGTATATCAGCTGGAGTTGTACTGAGTTCCTCAGCACTACTGGAATCATGCAGCTGGGAAGGCTTACAGCAGGACATAGCTGTAGCCTGGTCTTCTTGCTGATAGTGCCTCGTCTGGAGGGAATGTGAAAGATACAGGAGTAAAGGATTAAGGAAAAAATGAGAAAATAGCTTTCTGGGCTACAAGTGAGAATTGTGATGAGAAGGCAGTAGCAGAAGTGCTCACTGATGGAGCCAGTGGTCAGAATCCACTTTCACAAGGCTCAGACCAGTCTTCACTGCATTTCAACCCAGAACAAAGAAGATCTGAACATCCTGTTAGGTATAACTGTGTAGATGCAAGTGAAGCATTTTTCTTTAATGGGGTAAACCACAAATAGAAATCATTTGTCTTTTTGGTGGATCCTTAATGTTCTGCCTCCCAAAGAGTTTTTTCATACTTCTGCTAGCATATCTAGCATATTCTTAGCCATGGAAACCCAGAATTAGGAGTCTGATGTCACCATCTCTGCAGTTCTTTCTGTATTCAGTTTCCTACTTTTTCAGATGTTTCCATCCTGTCTGTCTCCGCATACTTCTTATTAAAATAATTCTTGGTGAAGTGACAGGCACATGAAGGCCTGAAAATGAAAGCCAGCTGAGGATGACTGAAGGTGCTGATGAAAGGCAATCGGCTGGAGAGAGCAAAGCTTGAGGCATCAGATGTGATCTGTCGGTCCTGTGCCTGATTAGCATGTGCCTTCAGGCATGCGGCCAGGCGAGAGCTAGAAGTTCACTGGGCAAATTCACTTGGTTTCTCTGCGCTGCTTTTTGCATACACGAAGAAAAGGTGAAAAAAACCCCATTCCCTAGGACCAGCAATAGGACCCTGAAAGGCTGAACTGGAGTAGTGAAGCAGATAATAAGGTAATTAGAACTGTGAAATGTTGACAAAGCACTAAACCAAGATGAACTGCATCCCTAAATGCTACAGGAAATGGGTGAGGAACTACAGCCACTACAGGGTGAGGAAGTACGAGGAGAATGAACTTGTAACATGGAACCCCTAATAACACTAATAGGAGTTGCAGGTATGCTACGGGAAGACTTTGTGTCCCTTTGAACTGCAGAGCTTCCAAAGGGCTGGGAGGGGAGTGAGCATACTTTGTGAAGTTTACAAGGAAAACAAGGAGTAGAAATAATATAGGTGTTTTTTCTAGCAATGAGGAAAACTAGGAAGGGAGGAAGTTGCTGAAAGTTGGTGACAAGATATATTTGCCAGGAGTGGTAGATCTGCCATTAAAGTAGCCAAAAGTCAACAGCTAAGTAAAAAATGTTTTTATTCCAAATCTATATCCAATTGGCATCTATTAAATTAGCATCTGTGTCATTTGTATTCTTGCAAGTAGGGTCTGTCTTGCAGCATGTTTGCATTGGACCTAGCTGAAGACAGCACCGAGTGTGGCATAGGTTTCCAGGCACTGCTGTGGTAAAAATAATAACGATTCTATCTATTCTTGTAGCTTTTCATGACATACTTTTGGTCTGATGCAGCACAGCCCTTCCTTCCTGCCCATCACCTTGCCATTATTTGGTATAAAAACAACAACTAAAAAGCTATAAAAGAAACTTGGAAATATTTATCTGTGGAGATGCTGCCACTTGCTGCCCTTAAACAAGGGTAACAAGAGAACACAGAGGTCCTTTGTTAGAGTGAGAATCCTTACTCCATTTTTGCCTTCCCTGTAGATAGTTTATGTACTTGTTACAATATGTTGGTTCTGCAAATGATACAGAGGAGAGTGCTGTTTTCCTTTGGTTTTCTTTTAAATAAGTGTTTGAAGTAAATAATGTGGTTTATTTTCCTTACATAGCACTGCTTTATATAAAAATGCAAGACTGTGCTACACTTCAGTTCTGTGTACATATCTCACATTTGGACATTACTTCTCTGTCAGTACCTTCTGAGGCTTTTCAGAATGTATTTAAGAATGTGTTTCATTTAGTATGGAGATAATCCTGAAAGAAAAGTAGAGTACAGATAAGATGTAGATATTTCCTACTGACAGAAGACATTTCCATATACAAATGCCCTCATGGATGTGCATTCTTTTCTCATGACCTGATCTGACTAGTTTTTGGTGTAGTAAAATTGTCCTTAGACTCTTCTAAAAATATCAGATACCTTCTGTAAGGCATTCTGCCTTACAGTGAATGTTTTTGCATTCTGGTGTTATAAAAGTTAATTCAGCCTCATTAAGATGAATGGAAAGGTTCCCATTGATTTCAGTGGAGTTGAATCAGACTCATATCCTCAATTTAATGAAAAACATTATCCACGTGACTCTCATTAACTCTGTTTGCAAAACAGGCAGCAAGATATGACTCTAGATTTCTTGTGAGATGTACTGTGATGATTATCCTGTAGTGCAGACAAATGTACCTTGTACTTAGAAGAGAATCATTTACTGCCTGAATGTTACCATGTATTTTTTCCCCATTACAACTGCTTTCTGCTTAGGCTTCTTTCATGCAGTCAAAGCAGCTTCAGGGTGGCTGCTGTAGAGAACATGTGAAAATACAGATGGTGAGATGTTACTGCAACCATAGTTTTGTGGGTCAGAGCATCTCCTGGCAAAGGGTTGTGCTGCTGTGGGTTGCAGTAAAAGACAAATGAGTCACCTGTTGGATTTTATTTTAAAAATATTTTTATCAGAAGAGTGACCAGCGTGCACTTTTGGGAAAGCTACTGTAATACTTCATTGTAATTTTTGTTTAGCAGTAGGAAATCTCATTTCCTTACACTTTTTTTAACCTTGAAATCTCATTTACAAATTGTGACTCGAAACGGGAGGGCAAGATGCCAAAGTGTAATCGACTAAAACAAAGGAAATGGAATTTGGTCTGAAATGGAATAGTCTGAAGAACCTAGTCCTATTCAGATACACAGGGCGATTCCCCTTGGTGTCAGGTGCTGGGTTTTTTACCTTTGGTTTCACCTATTTCTTCAGATGTAAAGTTACAGTACAGACTAAGCCTCATTTGATGTCTTGTTTATAAAGTCCTAGTTTCTGTAGTCCTATAAATATGCCAGTCAGATTTTCTGCTTGCTTTGAGAAAGGAATTGGTGAAAAGAAAACT
Organism: Chloroceryle aenea; assembly: GCA_013399075.1. Taxonomy (NCBI): domain Eukaryota; kingdom Metazoa; phylum Chordata; class Aves; order Coraciiformes; family Cerylidae; genus Chloroceryle; species Chloroceryle aenea. The sequence goes on from VWZY01006465.1 coordinate 414,313, forward strand.
TTTGAATAGTTAAAAAGATCAGGAGCAAATAACAGAGAAACTAAAATGCATCATGTTAAACAATCATACATAAGCTTGTTTAAAGATTTTCTTGGATCACTGGACAAAACTATAAAATACAAGAAGTCATGTAGATGGAGCTCTGGATCTGTATTTTTTTGGTGGTCGTGGAGAATATCCAAAACTTGGTTTTTTTTCCAGATAATTTAAATGACACTCTGCAAAGTTTAGAAGATGTGCACTCACACAAACACAGAAGCCCCACTGTTGTTTCTTTTATTTTTTTTTTTCTTTTGGATCTCTTAAGTGTCACAGGGTTTCTCAATTTATTTCTTCAAAGGGAGGAGATATGATAAGGATTACATGTCCCTGTTTAGTATTTTGAAGTGGTTGCCAAATGTTCTCTTCAAAGGTGACAGATTTTAAGGATTTCATGCGTGTTTGGTTTTTTTAATGTTGTTTTCCTCTGGGGCTTTTGTTTGTTTAGTTTTGGGTCTTCTGGTGTGTGTGAGGAGAGTGGGTTTGGAGGAGTGGAAGGGGGTTGTTTATTTTTCTTCTTTACCACAAAATAACTTCCTCTTCTCCCTTGTGACTAAAAAGCAAGCTATCAAAGCTTAGGAGAAGTAGAAGCTGATGGTCCATGACATGCACCATTGGTTCAACCAAACCAAAAATATTTTTTTATATATGTTTTTAGGCATAGATGCAATTTAAAATTAACCCTTGCATTACTTTGGCTTGCCCAGTCACGGAAGTACAAACATGATTTCCTTTTTTCAGAATTCAAGTATAGCCACATGCTCTCATTTGGTCTATGTTGCTAAAGACAAGTTCAGATGATGCTAGCAAGATTTGTGAGGTAATTCACACTAATTCTGTGAAATAGCAGCAGAAAGGAAAGAAGCTACTTTAGAGAAGCAGAAAGCTCTTCTCATAGAAAATATTCAGTTAGCATTAAAAGATAATGCCTCTTTATTTATTTAAAATGGAAATCTGCTTTTTCCTTACCCTGCTGGTTCTCCAAGTGATTATTCTGAAATAAACTTTGTCTTCTTCTTTCTTCAAACCCCTCAAAAGTATGTAGAAATTGCAGGAGTGGGCAGGTATGGGAGGTTGCCTTTCAACAGGCTTGTTTTTCTGTCTCCTGCTTATGCGTGCTGATCTGCTAAAAGAGGTTTTTGCTCTACCTGAATGTGTAATGACATGTTAGATAAACATGAGGAACTTCATTATGGTCAGAGTGAACATCATCCTGAGCCTGAAATAACTGTATGTTTGTCTTTGGGTTAGGAAGGGAGTTTTTATTTGCGTGAAGGGTCATTTGTGAAATCCTACCTTGTCCTCATGAATCCAGCATGAGCTCTGCACAGACAAAATTGCTGGCAGGGTACCTTATTATGGTGTATCAAGTGACACGAACAGTTGCCAGCAAGTCTGTTTGGCTGCTGTAGCTACTTTGAAGTGAAATGGTACCTCAGAGCCACACAAATGGAAACTACAGCTTTTTAAGGGTCTCCTTTTGGAAAAATAGAACAGCAAAACCATCCCACTGCAACAGAGCTACTGCTACAAAGCTTCCTGAAGTCAGCAAAGTCAGAGCAGATGTTAAAAGGTCTATTCACTGGGGACAAGAGAGGTCTCTTGCCCATGTTCAGGCATTGGGAGAAATTGCTCCTGGAGTAGGGATAGTCCCTGAGTAACCTGGTGAGGATGGGGGGTGAAGGAGGTCACCAGCTGCTGACTGCATGGATCAGATAAGCTGTACCCTGCTCACAGCTCAGCCTTAGGGGGCCTTTCTGCTTTCATGGGACAGGAGTCTTTCTGTCTGTCTGAGCACAGGTACTGCTAGCCTGCCTGCTCATACTCAACAATCCAGAACTGGGAGCATTAAGAGAGATAGGCAACTACAGAGAGGAAGCAGCAGATAAATGGAAGCAGAAACTCCAGACTGTGATCTGGAACCTTGTGCACTCCCACATGCCCTCAGTGTAGCTATTACTCTCTACAAAGTGCCAGGCTCTTACTTACTACAAATGTCTGTTTCTAAAATTCTCATGTAACCTTGGGAGGTATTTTAGACCCTACTCATACATAGACTAACATAGCATCTAGCATTAAATTATGTAACGGTATCCTTAGTATTATGCTTACATTTAGTACTGACTTATAACTGTTCTTGTATTTGTTAAGAAGAGAATGGTCCTAGAAGTAACACTTCTATTCTCTTGCTGATTTTGGAGAAGATTTTAACAAATACCTGAAGTAGTGGAAATAGAAATTGCATCTTAAAAGTCCCTTTCTTTCTTGCCTACCGCTGCGTGCTCAGAGCCTTGTGCTGCGTTAGCAGTGTGCTGAGGGAAGGCAGCTGTTAGCTGTGGCAATTAGCTACTGTAATAACTTCTAGCTTTCTGCTTAAGGAGTGTATGGTTGAAATTGCTGGCTAAATGGCTTTGAAAATTCAAACCCAAGGGAGTCCAGGGGGAATTAGCACTCTTCTCGCACATGGTGAAAGCTGCTGCTTGGCCGCTGCATGTGAGTGATGCCCTTTGGCTCTGTACTGGTGCGGCTGGCTCGTGAGTGACGTGTCCACCCATGCTCAGATGACTGACCTTCCAGACAGGGCTTGCCTCTGGCTTAATTCAGTTCTGTGAGAAGCAGTCAGGATGTTGTGCAGAATCTTCCCTTAACCCCCACAGACAGCAGCTGAATCCACAAAACGGTGCCATGTGGGGACAGAATGCAGCAGTGAGCAACAGTCCCTGACTTAGGGAAGAAGAGGCCCAGCTCCTTCTGGTTCCAATGCCAGTGAGTCAGACTGATGGTACATGCAGCATGTATGGAGGAGAGGTACTTGTTTGTCTTCTGGCTGTCCATTTGATGAGTTGTAAAAGTGACTTTTACAGGAGGTCATGCTGTCACTTTTGTAAATGTGCAAAATACTTGGAATAGACCAGTGGTGGCTTGGCAGGGTTAGGAAATAGCGAGCCTGAGAAGGGGGTGCCAAGAAAAAAGTCTTCTGGAGGGATGAGAGGAAAGAGACGGACAGAGGGGATTAAATCAAACAGGAGCTGCATTGAGATATGACCAGTGGCCTGCTTATGGAAATAAAGGCAGCATTTTAGGAAGAGATGCTGTTAGCCAGGAGGCAGGGCTTCTGGAAATGTAGGGGGAATTTAGCCTTTTTGACCCTTAGCATTTTATCAGTGTTCAGCCTATCTGCAATGAGCTAGGACTAAGGATTTTACCTTTTCTTTTTTTCTTTCTAAACAAACAAACAAAAATACCAAAACAACAAATTCATAGACTTCTTAACTACAGACAGCAAAAAGTGAAATGAAGGGAAACGATGGGATCCATCAGCTCAATGTGCCAACAACAGCCTGCTCAAATGCTTGCCTCTACATACATATTGTGTGAACTTTCATTTCTCCCACTGGAGTGGGACTGAGATCATCAGGTTATGTTGCCTGTGGAAGCAGAGGCAAGTACTGGTGGGTGCTCTCAGATGAGCTTTGAAATGTAACTGGCAGTCTGTGGGTGTGCAGCAGCTTCTTTCCTAGAGAAGCCGTGAGCTGCCCTGCCTTCCAGGAGTAGGTGTCTTGCAGCCTGATTTAGTGGGAATGTCAACCTGGATCTGCCATGGCTAGAGGAGCTCCTCAGACTTGGCATTGGTGAGACATATGTGAATAAACCATCAGAGCCTTTCCTTCCGTCCCTGTTTAAGTTGGGAGAAGCAGAACTGGCACAGCGTTCATTGAGCAATCTGTAGCGCTAAGCTAGTCCCTTTCCATGCTTGCTGAGGAGCAATTTTTTTCTTCAATTTTGTTTCCTATAATCCCTGCCTGAAGACTGTATGAGGTACTTACTGAACTCTGTGGCCACTCTTCATTGTGTAGTAGCAGTAGACTGTGTTGCGATGTGTCACCCTGGAATGTTTTGCTCAAGGATTGCATATATCTGGCAATATCTGGCCCTTCATCTTCAGAGGGGATGTGCAAAGAGAAGTGTTAAAATAGTATTTAAAAGTTAGAGTTGCATCTCAGAATGCACACATTTGTACTGTATATAGTGTACAGCAAAATTATATCGGTGAAGCTTTTTTCATCTGCCATTATGCATTTTCACTAATTTTGTTGCTATGCTGGCTTAGAAAGAGCTGTCCAAAGTGCAACTTTGCCAAAGCTCCTCTTCCCCCAAGAGTCCTAGCAAGATAGGTAATTCATACAAGCTCATGTCTCAGGAATTTTTCTTGGCTGCCTTTCTCCATTACCACTGCTAGTACTTAGACCATTTACTCCAGGGGGAACAGAGCAAATTCCACACTCTGCATTTGCAAATTCCAACACGAAGCTTACTCTTATCACTAGCCAGAAGGTGCTTGCAAAAAGGCCTGTGTCATGAGTGAAAGCAAGGGATATTCATCAAGACATGGGTACTTGCAAAGAGGCCTGAAATTAAGTACAGACAGAGTGTACTGTGTCATGTATTTGATACTGAAACTGCTTTGGCTACCCCCCAACCCCTCCTTTCACCTTTCCATAGAAAACTTTTGGCTGTCCCAGGAGCAGGAGAGAGAAGCAAGGATGTAGCTGGGTCATAGAGAGCAATCTGCCTAACCTGCCCTTAGCTAACCAGAAGGAAAGTTCTGGACCCGTGACCATTAGATGGATTTGTTATATGACAAACTGTATCAGTTTATTTTAAGTTTGTCACTGCTGAAATGTCATGTCAAAATTGTGTCATCTCTAACTCCATAACCTCCTGCTTGGCTGAACTGAGTCAAGCAGAATTTAACTTTTTAACTGTAACTTTCAGAGGCAGAAGGTCCACGTTTACTCTGAATATTCTGTTGGCAGCTGGTGCTGTGTTCCAGCCCTTCTGTCCCTGTCACTCTGGTGAAGAACATGGGCTTTTTCTTCTAGGGCTCTTTATTCTGGCAGGTGGCCTAGGTGCCTCCTCACAGCCAGTTGTTGGTATCTTGTTTTTGGGCAGCAGGCTCATAATCTGTGCCTTCTTGGTCTGGAAATGAAAGAAGGTTTGGCTGTAGGTTTATGTATTGGTTTAATTTAAAGAATTTTTTCACCTTCATTCATTTTTTTTTTTTTAACAAGTAATACCTTAATAAATATTAATATTATTTAGGTTTGTGTTTTTTTTTTTTTCCTTCCACTGATGTCTGTTTGGGATTTTTCATCAGAGAAGTTCTGTGAGTTAACAAAATAAACTGTGTTCTACCAACCACTGATGCCCCATTCTCTTCCCTGGGCTCTTCTGCTTCCTTCTGGCCCTCGCCTGTCCCCAGTAGGAGTGCTAAGCTTGCTATGTTCACTCTGCTTAGGGAGGTATGTTGCAGAAGTGCTGTCAGGAAAGTAATTTCTGTTTTCATTTCCCACATCCACTCCCCCCCTTCATGGAGTTCATATCTATCCCAAAGTTAGAAACAAGCTTCTGAACGCATTCAAACACTACAGATCCCAGCCAGCACTTCTGCATGCCATACAACTCCTGGTTAAGTATATTATTTTTAAAAAATAATACAATGTGAGGTAATACAGATAACGAAGCTAAGATTTGCTATTCATCCTTTTTACTGAACATCAGTGCTTTGGTTTTACTGACTTGTTGAATAGGGCTTGTATGTTGCCCAGAAGGTTACATCTGAACAACAGATGAACATCTGAACAGCTGCAAAGAGGAGAAGACCTCTCCATGATGGACCTCTGTCAAATTCTGTGGTAGGTGGGGTAAGGACATGTTCCCCTTTTCATTGTCTCTAACCCTGTGTGGTCCTGCAGCCAGGCCTTTCCTATGAGGACTGCAGCCCAAAGACTGAGTGCTCTCAGCTGCTTGCTGGAGCTGAACTGCAAGGTAGAACCAGCAGGTTTTCTAATGAGAAGTTATCCTGTTAGGTTCCTGCTCAAGCTCTTAATGTAGTCAGAGGAGAGGAAAACGTGAAGGATTCTCACTGACTGTGCAGACCATGCTGTGGATTAAGGCTAGCATGATCTAGAGGAGGGTTTACAATTGTTTATACCAGTCTGTGGAGAGTGAGTGTGAAATGAAGATCGTGGACTGATATATATATATACACAATTAATTTGAGGTACTTCTGTGCTGCTGTGGAGCTAATTATAGATAACTATAAATATTGAGAAACCTTTATTGAGAATCCTTTTGAGAATCCTTTAAACATTTGGTTTAGCACTTTTGAGGAAGTCAATACTAAGTTTAGACCGTGCTGAATTATTGACCCAACAAATTATAACCATGGACTACGGTATTGTATTGACATAACAGATTGTGCTGTCGTCTTTAGAAGTCATTACAGCTTCTAATTCAGGGTGTAATGAACTTTGAGATTTGCATTCTGTGGGATGTTGACTCCATAATATATGAGACATATGTTACCCTGAATGCATAGTAGACAGTTGTTAAAATGTCTTCCATAAAAGCCATAGAAATGACATAGTAAATTAAAATCATATTTTTATCATTTTTCCCTCTCCTCATGCTCAGGGGGCTGTAAATGCAGATGCATGAAGGCCTCTGGTGGGTGGCAGTTACTAGCAAAATTCTTAGAAATAAATCCATTATTATTCCTGCCCCGGTCCCATTTGTATAACCTTTAGCATCCTGAAAACAATCTAATTTAGAGGTTGGAAGAGAAGAGAAACAGGGACTTGGCTACACATGCCTATAAAGGGAGAAGTGATGATTCTGCAGGCCCATAGAACACATTTTATTACCAAGTGCATAGCTGGTTCCCAGACTCATAAGCAGAGAAAGGCACGGTCTGCATTTCTTTCCACAGCCTCTGAAGCTGTCCAGGGGTTTCAGGCATTGTGGTTAAGTCCCAGCAGTAGTGAACTGAGGAGCAGTTTGAGATGCACTTCTCTCCTCAGTATGTGCTGCTCTTGTCCGGGGCACACATTGCTCTTTGAGATGTGATAACTCATGAGGAATTGCTGCATCTGGTCCCTTTTTGTAGCAGCTGTCAAAATGCAGAAGCATGCTAAGATAGTCCCGGGGAGGATTTCTTTATTCCAGGGAAACTCTAGGAGGATTTAGGTAGCCAAAGTAAATGGTAATTCTCTGTCTCTTTCCAAAGTTTCTCTTTTAAATCCATTCAGGAAGTGAGTCTTTCCTGTCCCTTCATACTGCCTGGCATTTAGTTTGCTTTGGATTCTCATGGAGCAATAAAACCCGTCAGAAACAAAATCAGTCTGACAGTAGAGGATGTTGAGAAATATTCTCTACACTGCTGTTGTCTTTCCTTGAGATATATTGCTGGGGGAAAAGACAATGTGCTGATTCCTGCCCCTGCAAGACAAGTAGAGAAAAAACAAAGATATTTCTGAAATGAATAGAGTTGATACTCCCAGCCTGCAGTTTTATTTAATTCTGAATTTTGGAGAGAGGCAAATTATATGCCAGCAGTGAAATAATAATATTGCATTATTTAGGTTTTTGCTTGATAATGGATCATTCAAAACCTTCTGAAAATCAGAGATGAGCAATAATTTATGAGCCGATCAAATGTAGATACTATATCTGGGGCAATAAAAGTCTAGATCAGTTGATTTATTTGGTGAAGGTCAGACATGCTACTCAAATATTGATAGGATCTTTCTGAAGTACAAATTAGTTTGTTAAACACATAACAGAAATGAGTCAAAATAATGAAAAACAAAAATTAAAATACTGATCCCACTGGTGCTACAGCAGCTCTGTGGTTTTAAACATTTGGGCTTTCACAATACCCGATGATCTGTGTTCCTCCTTCAGGGCCTTAAAGAGTAGGATATGCTGGATTGTGTAAAACAGCTGAAGAGTTCTGTTGTCTTGGGCACGTACTTGCTCAATAAATTAATCTCATGTTTAATCTGGTTTGAGTTTGTATTTTAATTTGGTTTGGTGCTGCAATAATTGGCTAAGGTTTGTTTATCCATAAAGATAGTTGCAATTGTAATTTGAGGGTAATTTCAAATCGAATAGAAAGCTCCAGCTCCTTAATCTTTTTAATTGGTCACGTTATTCTGTTCTCCTTTTAATTGAAGTGGTAAATAATCCCTTTGAAAAGACTGAGACTACTGCAAGAGATTAAGCCTCTACCAGCCTGAATAAAAATTTATTTTAAAGAACAGATAAACACCATTGGAATTTAAGAGGTTCTTGTGTAGTGAAAAAAAGGTAAATTCTAATCTGGTCTGATGTGTAAAGACAGATTTTCAGAGAAATTAAAACTGTTTCAGAATTTTTTTTGTGAATGGAAATTTGTATTTGCTTTAGGAAGGAAAATTGATATGCCATTACATCTTTGGTTATCCAGAGTCCAGGAGCTGTTGCTAAGCAGTTTAGCATTTAGAGTCAGGTTTGGAAGATCTTGGAGATTATAACCCAGACTGAAAAAGTAGCAGTTTCCCAATGTCACGTATTTTCTTTTCTATAGAAGAGGCAGGTTTCATAACAGGAATACATGTAGAAAATGTGGAAGAGGGTCACAAGTCCTTCTGGATTTTGTTTGGTTTTGAGACAATTGCTACATTTATATTACAGCTCTTAAAACTCTTCATACATGGGAACAGTACTGGAAGTAGTAAGAGCCATGTGTATGTTAGGAAGATTTTTAAGGTGGGATTTAGGGCACATAAGCTGGTGCCATCGAAGAATCATGACAAAAATATCTTTTTCTAAGTTTGGTGTTGTGCTAACTAATTGCTCTGCAAAGGCTCTGCAGTGAAATTCAGAATTGCACAGAGTTCTGTAATATTAACCATTGGCTTGACTAAACATATAAAATCACTTAAAACTTTTTACATAGTGGGAAAAACTTTTCTGTGGCAGCACAGACTTGGATTCCTTTAGTCGCATTGACTAATAGGTCCAGGTCCAGTCCAGTGGGGCCAAAACCAGGATTACTGGAAAGCAGCTGTTTCACATATCCAACAATCATGTCACAGTTTCTGCACACTTTATGTTTGCCTGTTATTAAGTAAAACATGTTCACTGCAGTCACCCTTGACCCTTCTTTGAGAAGCTTTGTGGATTTGCCACTGATGGTTTCATTTAAAACACCCTGAAAAAAAATAAGGGAACATGGTAAGATGTGGCCTGTACTTTCCTAGAGATTGCTCATCAGTAACCGGGGAAAAATCATGGGAATCTGAGTCTCTTTGGTTCAGTTTTTCATTGGAAACACATAAAGGCCAGGAGATCTGTGCCTAAACTCTTGTGTGTCCCTCTACATCGCACGCTCCATATTTAATCCTGTAATTCTCGCACAGGAGCTTGGATTTATAGATAGTAATTAAAAATCACCAAATATATCCCTAAGTATCACAACTGTCATCATAAGTCTGCAAGAGCTTACCACAAAACATACAAATATGACTTTCTAGCAAGTTCCTGTTATTTGCTCTCTCCCCTGCCATGCATCTTTTAATGGGTTTAGCTGTCAGACAGTTTCTAATTTTGAGTATCTTTTGTCGTCATCCTGACTGCCCTGATTTACAGCCAGCCTGGCTATGTGTTGTGGGAGGGATTTTCAAGGGTGACCAAGCTTCAATTAAAATCACTTAAGTAAAATTCCTGATCTGATGTGTGAATGGATTAAAATCACAGTAGGTGATTTCACTAACCCAAGACTTTCCCCAAATGGTGTTCTCTTTGTTCTCCTAAATAGATCTGTCTTCTTTCATTGTTGCTTTTCCAATGACTATTTTTCTGAAAAAAAACCCCAGATTGTGCTTGCTGATTATGCTCTGTTTATTTTCCATAACTTAAAAAGTTTCTTTGAACATATGGACAAAAATAGCTGTTTCTCAACCTCTGTAATTACTGAAAAAGCATCCATTTTCTAACTCTGTAAGGCTTTTTTCTTCTAGCTAGCATGCTTTTACCCATTAACAACACTTGGGGTGTTATTCTTCAGGCTGCCTAGCCTTTTTCGAAGGACATGCTAATTCTTAAACTTGATTCTTAACAATACTTTTATTACACATGAAATTTTATTTATAAAGAAATGAGATACTTGTTAAGAGATTATTTAGGCTACAAACTTAACCACTCAGAAGTTATAAAATGCTAGAATAAACTTAATCTTAGTTTCCTAAAGCATTTTGAGAATAATAATAACAACATATATTCTCTTAGATTTTTTTTTTTTTTATGTATTCCTCGTGTACCAATTGAAATTTCTGTTTGTCCAAATTTGGCTGTATTTTCCCAGGATGGTAGAAACAGACAACTTGTTTGACTGTTAAAATCCAGAGGTATTTCTTCAGGCAGGAAGGCATTAGATCTTCCCACATAAAAGTAGTAGTTGATATATTAGAGCATGCATAAAAAATATTTTCCAAACCATTTTGGCTGTCCTTCATCTCCTTTGGAGACATGTGCCTTACTTCAGAAACTGCAGCTTCATTTGAGGCAATTGGTAAAATCACCCTGGCTGCTACTTTAAGAATAAAACTGACCAACCCACCCCAGGCAACCATCCAGCAAGCAGGATTATTTCTTGCTGAATGGTTGGAGTTTGGCAAAGAAGTGCAGAGCTGACATCCAGGTTGTATAATGGATATTGCTAGAGAAGTGCACACAGTGATACAGCTTTTCTGATAATATGAAATATGAGTGGATTCAAACCAGTGTGCTGGGGTGTTAAATGCCCTTCAGGGTTGCAGGTTGGTTGTGCCCGTTGAAACTGCCCCTGAGAGGTTTCAAAAATGCAGAGATTGCGGTATTGTGCTGTACATTTTGGAGGCTTGGGTATCTCTAGTTGTGTGACTCCACAAAGCATTTGAGTCCTGATCTTCTGGTGCAGTACTCTGTCAGGATTGAGCCCGTTGGTACTTTCTTCAAGATGTGTTTTGGTCACCTTCAAGAAGACAAACCTTATTTTGCAAAGCCACGAAGTATTAGCGTGCTGCTGCTTAGGGAAAGGTACTCAGAATAATTATGCTCCAGAGACCAGGAATGAGAACATTTATGGGGGAGAGACCAGAAGATTGCAGTAAAACTAACTGCTAAATAAGGAAACATCATTAGACAACAGGGCTAACCTTGGATTTGCTGCTTTGCATTTAACTCCACATACTGGAACAAAATATAAACAGGAAAGAACAGAGTGCCCTAAGAGAAGAGAAAAATGTCTTTTTTTTGTGCCTGCTATCAATAAGTGGAGACAGGACACAGATAACAGGAAAAAAACAACCTTTAAACAGCCCGCAAATACTTAGACTGAGGCGATGAAACAAATGCAGTATTAGCAGTGTGTTTTGGCATGACGGAGTGTAATGCTGAACACAGCCGCCTATTAGCATGCTTAAGGTGTAGGCTGAAGTGAGTCCCTGTGCAGAAAAGTGCCGCCTTCAGTTTGTTTAAAGATAAGAAGACCTAATCATACACCTGTTTTAAGTGTCACCATTTTTTTTCCTGAATTATGTCTTGATTATGTGTTGTGTAGGTGCCTTTCGTGCTCAGAGCAGCTGGCTTCTGCAGGAGGGAGTCACTGATGATTGAGGTTTGAGTGTGGTGTAGGGCAAAATATTTTGGGAAACATGGCTTGGCAAGAATTCAAGGTCTTCCAACAACTTGCCATTGAGTTCATGTCTGTTGTGTTTGCAGAATGACTTGTATTTCCACATTCAGTGTAAATTCCAATTTCAGCTGCAGCTGGCAAGACTAGAAGAGTTTGAGGAACACACATGCAAATGCCTTAATAAAAATAATTTCCCAGCTCTATCTAGAGATTTATAAAATAATAATGAAGAAAATTATGCATTCAGATTAATAGTAGATGAATATAAATTAAATCTTTAGAGATTCACCCACTGATTCTAATCTGGAGATTTATTTATTTATTTTTTTTTCCCCCCTTTGATTTTTAAATGCACTTATCCATGAACCCTGGGAGCATGCAAAAATAATAATGATTACAGCTTGTACAAAATAAATTAACAAGAAATTCTTACTCCCCTCTAATTAATTCCCTGATAAATACCAAACAAATAACTATGTCCTATGTGTTGTGAAATAAATTCACTTTTATCTACAAGGTAAGCAGCAAATGGAGGTAATGAGTGAAATTAAAATATTGCAACAGCAGGTGAAGAGAAATGCTTTCCAACACGGAGAATTGTTTGTCTGCTGGTATAGCACAGGGAGAATAACATAGCCACTGAGCGCTGCTGCTGAGGTACTGCACTAGGAACTATGTACGTTTGAAGAAGCAAAACCCATTTTGCCTTAAGACAAAGTGATGCTTTCTTGTGCTTACACTGTGTGCTCACCAAAATGTTCCTCATCTCTTTTGCTGTACGTGGACTTTTTCAATTGTTATTATTTGTGTACTTCATTCTCCTGTTGAGGATCTGGACGGAAAAATCTTTGCTTTCTGCTTGTTCAACTTCTACTGCCTTTTTCTGATGTTCACGTTCTCCACTGAAACTGATCAAGTATCAACACCTACAAAATAGGCCACTTTATGAAAAAGTATCTAAAGAATTATTGTCTTACCTGTCGTGTGGTAACTTTATCTATAAAGCTGTATGGTGGTTGAAATAGTGAGAAATTAGGCCTATAGTATAGGAAAAGGTTTTCTGTGTTAGTTCTGTGGTTTTGGCTATTGTTTAATACATGTATTTTTTTCGTATTCAGAAACATGTCTTAGCCCCATTTAAAAAGTGATTTTGCTTTCACTATCTGAAGAAAAATAGTCCTAATTTTGCCCATGCTTATTAGAATCTGTATATCTCAGCTCTTATTTCTTTCTAGATTGAATAGTTCCTCATCCTCTCAACTGATTATACAATGCATATATTTATAGACAATAATCATACCCATCTTAGCCTTCCTTCTGTTGTTCTGTGGAAGCTAAGCACTTTTAGTCTTCTCTAATAAGAGCATACTCCCAGTTCTCTGATCACTTTGAAACCCTCTCTGTAGCTCCTTCAAGTGAAATTCACCTCTGAGTACTGCTGTGCAGAATTTTGGACAATGTTGTGTCAATTCTGTCTCATGTAATCAAAATTCAGACAGAAAATCTTCAAAGCTTCCTGTGCCAAGAAAAAAGATGTTAGCTTGTTTATATATGATCTGGCTGGCAAGCTCATGCGGTCACTTTTTGTGCGTGTGTGTTGTTTTTTTTGGTATTGTTGGGTTTTGTTTGTTTGTTGTTTTGCCTTCACATTATTATGCTCCTTTCATCATCTGATTTAAAGCTTTCCCTCTCAGCCTAATGTGCCTACAGCTGCTGGGATCATTTCCCCTCCTTTTCCTTTCCTAAAATGTAGGTGCTGTTTTATATTTTCTTTAGTCTCCTGGTCTGGTAGAGTTCAGATGTAAGGCCAGGATGATTTATTCAAAAACTGTCAGAAATCTGCACCTTTTAATGACAGATATATTAGAAAAATAACCGATCCCAAGAGACGCTTGTGTCTTGAGGAGCAATCTTCTCAACATGTCTGTTAGTGCTGTTTCAGCTTTAAATACATCCCAGAAACCAAACCATGGACTCTAAAAACACAAAGTGTCTTTATTTACAAATATAAATTCATGAGTTTTCAGCTATTGTCTTCAGTCCTTAAGCGTCATGTTATAGCTGGAGTCTCCAGTTGGAAGTGTGCCCAGACTATGGATTTTTCAGTTAAGTAACAAATGCCAGAGCCTTAGCTAGAGGAGTTGGCAGGAATATACAGTGAGCTTCTGTACAGTTTTTAATTTTTATCCTTTTACGTTACCCCTGCATGAAAGTCACAGGCATGTAAGTAGGGCACGTATTGCTGTGCTGAGTCTTAACCCTAAAACTCCTATTGCTATATAGGGAGCAGAGCAATTCCTATTCTCTAATCTCTCTGTTTTGTTAGATTTACATATATAAAAAGTATTTATTTTTTAAATATACAGTAGTCAAAAGCTCTGGGAAAGCATATATTCCAAGCCATAAATGTGTTGGTATTCTTTTAGCTGCATTGAATTTACGCTACATGAATAGAGGTCTTGTTCAATCTTGGAAGAACCTGTTGATCAACAGGAGGTTTCGTGTGAGGAGGAGCTGCAAAGTCAGGCATGGTGGTAGAGCAGTGTGGGACAGCAGGCAGCAGTTGCATGGTGGCTCTTCCACCTGAGATAAAAGCCTCCACTCCGCATGTTCACTGTTTGAGGCACTTGGCTGAAAATAATACACTTTACTTGCTTCAAAAGAAAAACTGTAATGCTGGTCTGCGTAGTCTGTGATCGTTTGTCAGTGCTAAATAATGGGACAAGAACATCACCCCCAAAGTATGGTATGGTGCTTTCTGTGAAGGCAATTAATCATCATAATCACACATGATTATGACTTTTTATATGAAAAGAGAATTTTCTTAATAGAAATACTGTTTTTTTAATCTGCTGCATAAAACTTTAGTTTACTGTACTTTTTCTTGTGACTGTAAAGCTAAAAATTGCCAGGTTATTCTCAGTTATGTGAATAAAAATCAGTCAAGTACAATTATGAAGACTGCCTACAATATGCTTTGTATTTTCTTTTGAGGTGGATCCTCCCCCAGCACTTTTCTTTATGGAATATGGCTGCACCTCCTCAGTTCTCCTTTTCCTCCTGTTGTTACCCAGTTGTGCAAGTGGGATGAACAGCTCTAGGAGAGCAATTTTAGCAGTTGCAACTGCTACGTTCAAGGTGTTTCTGTCTGTGCAACGCCTACTGCCAGATGCTGGAAAACCAAGTTGTTTGGATGAGAAACTTCTAGTTTCAAGCCACAAGCATGATCACGTTGCCCTGAACTTGAGAGACAAACTCCCACTGGTGTAGGATGCCCCACCGTGTTGCAGCATAGCACAGTGGGATGCAGCTTTGGAAGGAGTTTCAGATAAGCTCCTTGAAGCTTTTAAAACAAGAAAGCAGCCATACAGCTCATCCATAGCTCACTGGCCATGGGTGGCATCATGCACTAATGGGAAACTAAATAACCTGGGACCTGTTTCTAGCTCTGCCAGGGATTGATTTCTCACTTGGTTTATGGTACATTGCTTAGAATGAGACTTGTCTGTGCACCGATTTCCTCAAACAAACAAACAAAAGAACAACAAAAAAAAAGAGCTTCCCATCATTGTAAAGCTCATACCTCCTGGAAAGGCAGAGCACTTTTAAAGTGAGATGCAAAAGCAGCAGTGTGGTAAGGAGACTCGCAGGCTAATGGGTGTTGAATTAGGATATTAAGATGCTTCTCCAGTTTTGCCACTGTTTTCCTCTGTCCTGCTAGATTACTTCAGACACCCATTTCTCATTTCATCCACTGATTGTATTGTGTATTTAGGCCATAAGATTAAGGATCGTGGCTTGGTTTTGAGGGCATGTATTGATACCCTAACAGGGGAAATAATGATTTTTATAAACCAGGCTGAGATTAAACACGATCGAGCACTGGTGGCTTTGGACTGGAACTGTAGCTTCAGACAAGGCTGAAGAAGTCTTATGGACACTTTCTATTTTTCCAGTGCATTACCTTTAATATCTGAGATGATTGCTGATCATAACACACTGATTCTTTGGTGTGTCCTTCACCTGTTTGTGCCAGTCAGTTTACTGTGATGAAGGCAGGTAGCAAATCTTTACCTTTGTGTGATCTGCTTCCCAACTATTTAAGACTTGTGTTGTGAAATCTATGCATCAGGAAATCAAAGTCAATGAAGTTTTTGTTGATGAAGGTAGCAGAGAACAACATGAATAGATGCAGACTTGTTTTGCTTTCATTATTAAATGAATGCTTTCATTATGAAAATTAGTTCTTTTTTTTTTTTCCTAACAGTCCAGTGCTTCATAAAAACTGCAGACTATTTTCACTATACTAGAAAATGTTGCTGTTCTTATGTCTCCAAGGATACTCTAAGAGTGAGCATTACTAAGATAGAAAGTACTTTTCAGCTTGTGCCTTAACTCTTTCTTCTATAGGACTGCTTACCTAGAAGGGCCTTTCAGTAGGGATGTAGCTTGGCACTTCAACAAGAACCTGCAAGCAAAAAACCTTGCAAGGTATTTGGAGCTTGTTCCCAGAGAAGATGAGTCAAATCATAACTCCTAATTCTTGTTTTGCAGGTGCTGAGGTCTTCCAATTCTTTTTGAGTTATGAACAGTTGATGAGCACCTCATATAGTTTAACTCTGGCTCAAATTTGCAGATTATTCATTTCAGGTTTTAAGAAGTCTTTTTATTTGGACAGCAAGTTTGGACATGCAAAAAGTTTACTAACCCTTTGGGAAGCCAATGGCTAGTCTAGAAATATATGTTCAGTTTAACCTGAGTATTTGTTTCATTATTTGAATGACTTGGAATTGTTTCTTCATGACCTCTGTGCGGAGAGTATCACCTGCCAAGAACTAGAGGTCTGATTGCTTTGGGCAGGCCAGCTCCTTCAGGATGAGAACACAAATCACTGTGTTTCATTCAATTTACTCTTAATAGTACTGGGGAAAAATAGGTAAGTTTTTAACAGGGGGATTATATATGACACCCCTAAGATGTGAAAGCCCCCTTTCTAAATTAGTGCTAAATGGTCACTCTCACTGTGGAGAATTTCAGTCCTGCAGTTAATCTGATTGATCAGCATGCTGTCAAAATCTCTGAAATGCGGGTGACATGTATTCTGTAAATGGTTGTAAATTGCTGAGTTTGCATTCATATTTGCTCTGAATCTATAGGACCAGATACTATTTTAGCATAACTTGTAATCAGATTAAAAATAACCTCAATCCAATTAAAATTTTGATCTAAATTTGTTTTTGCTTCAAGAATATTCAATGCCTTCATATCCAGAAAATGTTAAAATGGAGTCTTTCCGTGTTAAAGAAACATTTTATTTACTATTCCCAGTAGAAGATACTGTTTAAGTTTGCGTTTGAAGTTTGTTTCAATAAAATGGCCTTTCACCTTTGAAAACTGTCACCAGATGTTGCTATCTAGTAGCACTAAATGGTGCTTGTTTACAAAACTTCCTTAGTTCTTTAAAGTTTATTTTGCCAGCACTGCATCAGACAAATGTTAAAGACAGTGTTGTGTCTTCTGTTGGATTGACTGGTAATATTTATAAGGATTAGATAAGCTTTCAGGCACACAGTTTCTGTTCTCTTCTGGTTTGAAACTAGAAACAGCAGTTTTCAAAGCTAAGTGGAAAATGAGGATTTTAGAGTTTAATTAGCTGTGCATCAGCGAGACTGTATCCCTAAATGGCAGTGGCTACATGACCGTGAGAACAGTTGCTGGCAGCCTGCAGCCACACTTCATACAATGTCAAAAAAGGCCACCTGACCAGAAGGGATGTGGAAATGGAGGTTGAACAAACAGAGGTCAGAGCAATAAACAACTGATCAGCTGCAGTGAGTACTCGGAGCAGAGTGGAATTATTTTGTTCAGCATATAAGAAGTTTGGTATGTGGAATGACTAACCCGTGCAAGTGCTGTAATGCACCCCTGCTTTTGCTGTGTCTCCTTGACATAGTTTTTGTGAAATTCTGTAGGACACTGGATCCCCCTCTCAGCTCGCCATGCTGCTGATGGCTCTCAAGCAAAGCTCTCCATCGGGATCAATAAGGAATCCTCTTTGTAGCTGGGGTTACGTCACGAGCAAGTTCCCATGGTACCGTGAAGCACTTGGCATCATTTTGGGCAGTTTAAAATAGGAGTGAGCCAGATCCTCAGCTATTGTAAATTGGTGTTACTATATTAAATTCAGAAAGGCCTAATTATAAGTGCTTAAGCAGTCACTAAGGGTTGCACAATCTATTGCTTTTGTGAGTGTGTGCTCACCCATAAAAGCACCATCGCACACAATCTAGCCCTATATGAATGCATCTCTGCTAATTGCTAATTGAAAATAAACATGGGGGGATTAATAATTCACTTCTCACGAATTTCTCGATTCTCAGTTACTGCAGGGATCTGCCACTTGCATTAAGAGGTGTTACTCTATTTCAAGATTAGTAAGTCCCAACAGAAATGGCTGGATGTCTAAACAAGGAAAAGTTGAGCTTGCAGACATTTTGGGTTGTTGTTTGTTTGGTGGGTTTTTTTTTTCCCTTTGTTTAGTTTAGTCTTGTTTAATTTATTTGTGGTTGTTTTTTTTTTACTTCCCAGTTTTTATGGCTTTTATGCTGTGTGCAGCCAAAGTGCAGTTTTGAAGCCCACACAGAGGAAGTTAGTAACAAAACTCCCGTTGACTTAAGCAGAGGAGGGCTTGGTCTGTTTTGCTGTACAGGAAATGGACAATTTTCTGTCCAATACTTAAGTGTATTTTCCCTTCACAAAAGTCTGCCCACATTTTGCAATAGGGAAATAGGAAATTGTCTTTTCTCTCCCTTGGGAGGAAGTTGCTCTCTGTCCTCTTAATTAGTTGTTTTAAAGATGAAAGCTAGTGCCCAGGGGTCAGGGAATTCCAGGAGTTTTGGTATTTTTTGACCCAAAGAACTTCTAAGAAATAACACATTATGAATTCTGATTTATCCAAGCACTGCTCAGTGTTGCCCACGGAGATACTTATGTGGATGCATATCCTAGTCTCATCTACTTAATTCAGAGTGTAGGCTACAGCAGTTATTTGGCTATTGATTCTGCAAACCCAAACATACGTATCAAATCTACTTATGGAAGGAGGATAATTCCTTTCTGATACCTGAGAGTGGCTGAGACTTTGGACTTTATTGTCCTGTGGCTTCTGAAATTACCGCTGAGGAGAGAATCACACCAAATTAAATGGTCTTATTAAAGAGGGATAAAAAAAGGTTGTAGGGATTGCATTTTCTGCAGGTGGCTTAGTGGCAAGCAAGTGGCTTGAAAAATAGTAGTCAAATCTCTAAAACAGCACTATACCTCCTCATCCTCCTCCATCCAGGAGGATGCAGACCTGAACAGGTTTGTGCAGGTTCCCTGTGCTGTTGTCAAGGATGCTGGTTGTTGCCTTTGCCTTTTCTGTATCTCTTTCTGATGTGTGTTCTTCCATTTAAAAGGGTCTTTTTATCTTTATGTTAGAGGAGGGCTAGCTGCGCTTTCCTAAGTGAATTAATGATAAATTCTGTTTGTTGTTGGGTTTTTGTATGTGTTCTGGGTTGTGGTTTGTTTGGTTTTTTTTTTAACTAAACTGACAGACCAATTCAACAAAAGCAACTTTTTGAATTCACTGTGAGTGTAGCTCAGCATCTTTGTTTAAGATCCAATTTTATTCAGCATCTTTCATTTCTCTCGTGTGTTTTTTTGTAAATGCCTTTATTTTTAGTGCTTGTCAGTCCTTTCAGTCAGCAAAATTTTATTTTTATGACATTCTGCATGCACCCATAGCTTCTGTATAACATTTCACAGTGGGCTGCAGACCGACCGCTTCAGGGTGCAAGTATTATTTGTTGTGGTAAACATAACCCCTGGCCTCTCACCAGGGAGAGGTGAAGGCCATGTTCTTGTCCGATAACATCAGACTTGGGCACATCTGCCCTTGCTGAGCGAGTCATTCATAAATCTAAAGTGCTGTCTTCTCCATGCTCTGCTTATTTGCTGTGCACCATTTCTGCTGATGGACTTTGAGCCTGTCCCTGCCTTGCCCTGGTTACCCTTTTCTTGATGCTCATGGAATATGATGACTCTCAGTCCTGATTTTCTTTTTAATTTCTTGCCTTTTGTGCAGTGCTGTCTGGTCTCCTGCTCCTTGTAATTATGTCTTGACTCTTCTGTTTCCCACCTTAGTTCTTACTCGGAGTGCGATAAACCCAAATGAAGCCCGTCTGTAGCTCTGTTTGTTGTATTGTATTTATTGTATTATTTTCACTTCTGCCAGTATCTGAGTGGCCACGTGCATTAACGCAAAGATCAGCCCTCCAGTGTGACGTTTTTCTCTTATTTCAAGTTGCACCTGCTGCCATACGTGCCCGTATAACTATTTCATAGTGCTGCTTTGGATCTTTTCTGTCTGGTTTGTTTTAATATATATATTTTTTTCTTATTTTTAGCTGTGTTGAGCAGCAAGTTGTTTTCTACTGCTAGTATATCCTGAGTGATGTGATATACTTGGCACTGTCACATTTCACAGGAATAACGTTAAAGTAACAGAATCATTCCCTTCTCCCAGAACTTCTTTAAAGAAAAGGGAGGGGGATCAAATTCCATTTCAATTGACAGGTAATTTGTAGGATCTGCTTGAGCACTAGGAGCATCATGCTGCTTTTTGGGATGCAAATGTGACATGGACTAGATTTCAGAAGTAGTAAAATACATGGAGGTAGATTTGCACTACTCTAACGTCACTGGGGCTGGAGACAAATTCCACTGAAAGAGGAACGTTAGGGATGTGGGAATGTTATTGTAAAACCCAGGGATGGATCCACGGCTGGTAAAAATTAGCATTGCTTTTTCACCATTGCAATCATTTCTCTTTGGTGAGGAGCTGGCCCCATCTGGGCCTGGACATCACTCATGCTGGGAGATGGGGAGCTGATGCTCACTGTCCTCTGCAATTTTTAGATACTCCTTGCACAGTCGTCTCATTGCAGAGTGAGAGATTGCCCAGGCTTTGGTGCATTCAGGGCTTCTCTGCACTCCAAGTATTGAGCTTTGCCCTAACTCCTGATATCGATTGTACTTGTTGGGCAGGATGAGGATCAATGTAGCTTAGATCTGGAAGCAGTATGAGCTTCAAGCTGGCTCTGAATGTTGGGTTCACAAACCATCAGGTGCTGCTGAGCTGGAACATGGACAACTGTAGACAGACTTTTCTGTTTGACAATCAGCTGTCCATGTGAGAAGGTGCAGCACTGTCAGAAGAGTGCTCGTGTCTGTATGCCTTGTGTACTGGTGTAGTTTGGCTTATTTCCTTGGGAGGTTTACAAAATACTGCCTTTTACGATGCTGACTATACTTCTTTCTAGTCCCTGCAAGTTTTGGTAAGGTTGTCCTCTTTCAGGCAAGTAAGAGCAACAATAATGATCTCAAAAGTGCAAGTTTCCCTTAAACAGGCTAGATAAAAAGGGTAAAAATGCTCATGCAAGTCCACCAGGTACTATAACAGAAGAGAGTTGGGATAGGGGTGAATGTGTTGAGTATACACTCACATGAAAATTTGGTGGTAGAGCTTATATATTAGTAGGCAACAAAGGTCTACAAGAGCTGTGCAGGCGTAGATGCCTTAAAATGGAAAAGAAATAAGACAAAATAACATGTTCATGAGAAAGATGATGTTGTTTGTTTTGTTTGGTTGGGTTTTTTTTTCATTTTTTTTCATCAAGGAGATTTCAAATTTCCCCAGCATGGAAATTTCAAATTCTCTGGATAGCATTTGCAATCACTGCTGGAAGGCTGGAATGCATTGAACTGGTGTAACTAATTGCAGTGTGGACACACTTCTGCTGAAGTACTTTTTAGTAATTGAGCCATGCTAACATGGGCTATTAGTCCAAATGCTAGTGTAAATGAGGCAGAGAGTATTAAGATGTGCTTTAAGATCATCAAGTAATGCTAAATCAGGTCAGATGTTCCTGTTTCATCTTGCAGAGCAGTTGGTGTTGCTCCTGGCAAAGCACACATAATGTCATGTGGATGTGTGTGCTTGCAGGGGAGTCAGCAGCTGGGAATTGCACCACTCTGCTCTCCAGCATCCTTCCTCACAAGTGCTCCCTGCCCATAAATGCTAAGGCATTCAAGAAAGAACTGACATGGCAACATCCCAGAATGCCCTGTTACAGGATGAGGATGAGGAAAATTGTTTGCTGAAGTCTGTAATTCACTGGGTGTTTGGAGAGGTGAACGTTCCATGCTCATCCCAGAGGGGGCTGGCACTGGTCGAAACACACACCATAGGCACTGTGGCTTGGCTCAGCCCTCATCCTTCCCATGCTGCCAGGCTCTGGCAGGGAGGTTGGAGACCCAAGAGCTTATCAGTGAAAGGAGAGTCTTCATGTCACACGTGTGTAGGGAAGGGCAGGAATTTGCCAAACAGAAGCTGTCACCTCGTGCCAGTTTTGTTCCAAGTATGGCATGTGTTGTAGTTGTACAACTACAGCACAGAGTTGTGGGTTATCGCAACTCCAGAGTAACATATGAACTATGGAATGCCTATCAGAAGTACATGGTTTTCATTGAGCAGTAGGCACTAAAATTGTTGAATCCTGTTATCATTGTAGATATAACACTTCTGGGGTTTTTTGTACACTTTTCAAAATATTCTGGCAATAATAAAGTATTTTTTTTCTATTTGTAACATCGCCTTTTTCACACTGTGACTAGCATCAAAATGCTAAAATAGTATTAAAAAGAAAAAAGTATCACAGTAGCTGTTATTGAGTGATTCAGAAAATTAACTTGAGTCATGTCTGCTATACTGTATGTCATAAAAAACCTGCACATTTTTAAGGAAACCAAGTTGTGGGTCATAGTATTGGTATTAGAATAGCTTAAGTGCCCCAGAGCACTCCCTGAAATTGTTCTCAGTTTGGACAGGCATCATTACAAACAGGCAGACATGGGAAGCAGGGCAAATTTAACACAACAAGGCTTTTTGGCTATTGTAATAATTATCTGTGTTGCAATTTTTCCTTCCAGGAGACCGAGCTGCTAGATATCAGCCTTGTCAAAGATGCCAGATGCGGAAAACATGCCAGAGCTCCCAAGGTAGGATTTTTTTGCTGTGTGCTTACCTGTTACATTGATGACCTAGATAAAATAGAATGGAAATTATATGCAAGTGTTTTTTTTCATAAAAGTTCCCTTTGCTAGCAAGTATTTTGTCTTTCTCCATTTAACGTGGTTTCTGATAAGAAGCATTAACACTTGGTAAGCTGTTGTTTGATTCTGTATGTAAAATGCTTCTGGAAGCTCTGCTGTCAGGGAGGGAACAAAAACCCTGGTTTGTCAAAATAAATGTAGAGAAGTGTCTGGCTTCCCTAATGACAAGGAGCTGATAGTTGTTTAGGTCCATGTGCTGCCTGTTTTCATCTTTCAGTGCCTCTTGAGGCCAGATAGAGGTGATTTTTTTAAACTGTCATTAGAGAGGTCGGGGTATTGGCTCCCCTAGGTCTGCTCTGAGGTAGTGCATGCTTCTTTGCAGTCTCTAAAGATAGTAGGTTGTGTATATATGTTCTCCCTGGTGTTTTTGTTTGGATAGACACTACACATCAGAGGAAAAGACAAATCCCTCTTCTCTGAAAGCAAGGCAGTGCCTTAGGGAATCACAGGAGGGACAGGAAAAAAGGAAATCTCCTTATTGACCTGGAAGTATGGCCTTACTGCTGTTTAGCTGTGATTGAACTGGTGGGGTTGAAGCAGCCCAAAGGAATGCTTCTCCTAGTCTTACCTTGTCTGGGTCAGGATGGCCACGGCTTCCCCCCAACCTCCTGCTTTGCTCCCTCTTCCCTGGACCCAGCCCTGGGGTCAGAGTATGGCCCCATGGGCTCCTCAGCCCCTCGAAGGGTAAACATTAGGAAGGGAAAAGATTGTTTCTCTGTGCCACATTGCGACTGTAGTTGTCTCTGAGCAGACTATTCAAATCTGGATTTCAAAGCTTTCCATGTAGTGCTGGCAGCATTTTAAAGGCTGAGTTATAATTGAAATGCAACAGAAGTACTTTGACATCCACATTAATACCAAATGAGTTCACCATGATTAATGGTTCTATGATGAATAGCAATAAAGTATTAACAATGGCTAGAACATTATTTTAAAATGCTACCCGCTTTACAGAGGACATTCCTGTTCTTCTAACAAAATGTTTTTAGCTGAAATTTATGCATAGCTATTGCCTTGGTGACTTTTATTTATTAGGTTACATAAAGGCCGTTTTTTGTTACATGTTATGGATTTGACAGCAGTGGCATTAAATGAAGGGTATGAGAAAATCCCGAGTTTTAGGGTGGTGAAATGCACCACCTGTGTGAATGAATTTGCTTTTTGTCACTGATTTGTGTGCGGGCAGAATGAAAACAGCACCTGGATTGCCTGTTGATGGATCATACAAGTGGTGTGAAACGAAACTTTCATTTTGGGGCCAGTCATGTCAGTTTTGCTTTGATCTAAGTTGTGGGGCTGAGGAGTGTTGACTGCAGGTGAGTGAGCCTCACAGAAGCCCCGTTTGTGTCACATGCACAGAAGATCAAAAACTGCTATAGCAGCAGGAAGGCTTGGCTCTAAGTCAAGCAGTAGCAGCTTGTTATTGCATGGAGGTTTCTAGTAAAAATCCTAGTATACTGACTTAAGAGAGCAGCAGCACCCTGTATGCATGATACGTCCTGACATTCCCAGCTTTTCAGTGGCTCTTTTCCACAGCTGCCCTTCCAGGTGGGGGCAACCCTTGCTCTCAGCTGAGCATAAAGAATGAACTCTGGTTAGGGGTAGTTCCCGTGTGTAAAAGCAAGCGTCCTTCATGGAGCACAAAAAGAAGTCATTCAGAATCTGGTTGTTGCATGGTAAAAGCATGATGCACATGGTGATTATGTTGTGATGATGTAGCTGAGCTGCATCCAGCAGAATGGCTCTGGGGTGGTTCACTGGCAGCTGCAGAGCCTCTTGCCCTGTTTGTAATAGAGCTTACAGTATTCGATGCAGACATGGAATGGAGTTTAGCTGCCTCGCCTCGGCAGCAAATGCTTCCTACTGGTGTGGTACCACTTAACACATGTTTATTAGCAATGTTGGAAGTTAACCTCTCGTGATCTGGTAGGGTCATCACTGACTTGGGAACTTGTTGCCTTGCCAGGCAGAAAGGACAACATGCTGTTGTGCATTGATGCATCTTTCACTATAAAGCAAGAGATATAGGTGATTTTTCTCTTCATTCCCCTGCTGTGCCTCCCTGTCCCGATAGTTTCGCACAACTTTTATACTGTGTTTGAGATTTCTGCAAGTTTATGTCAATTTTTTAATCTACGTTCAGGGTTCTAAGAGTGGATTTTATCTGTGCTGTTTAATGTGTTGTCATTAAAAACTGAAGAAGTTAATGGGAATCTTTATACCTCATTTAGGTATAAATATCTTTATACCTCTGATCTACTTGTACCTTTTGATAGAAATTAGTGACATCTTTAATAAACCTTGACATTTCTCAAAAAAAGAGAGTAATTTTTATAGTAAACTGCATTTCAGTGTCATCAATGGCATCCAGTTGTACCAGAACCTGTCAGGTGTGTTGCCACAGAAGGCCATCAGCAAGAGAAGGACTAGATTTTAGAGGACTATAATCAGTAACAGTTACCAGAAAACCTTTTTTTTCCACATCATCACCTGGAATATACACTTTATCTCCATATGCTGCCACATCCACCAGCAGGGATGATTCTTTTGTAGCTTAATTAATCTGCCAAGCTCTTGGTCTTTTTGATGGCTAGAAACAGAGTCTGTTCTCATGCTGCATTCAGTGAACCTTCTGTTCAACCATCAGTATACTTAATTTCTGCAAAAGAAAGCGAAACACAAGGAGGTTTTCAGTTTCTCTTTCAGCTTTGTTGGTTGACGCTCACAATATTTTTCTCTTAAGTCCAGACATAGGTGTTTTCTTATTTCCTTGCATGTTTGTTGCATCTTCTAGTCATTCTCATTAGAAAAAAAAAACCAAAAACCAAAGCTTTGTCATTTTGGAGGTGTTTTCATTGATGGAGGATAAACCACCAAATGGTTTGGTTTTGTTTCAGATGCACTGTACTCTTTTTATCCTATTTATCCTATTTCAGTGTCTCTAAATTTGTTGGAAATGTGTTAACATTTTGCTCAAGAAATTATGTCCAGGCAATGGATTGTCTTCTGTAGTGCTTTGGCTAAGTAGGCATAGTCTGTGCACTGCAGAAAGGTAGTGTTAAGCATGCTCATGGTTTGTATTATTCCCTAGGTCATAGCAAGAGTAATACGTAGACTTCAAAAACTGGACACACAAATGCACTTTTGCTGCCGTGTGCTCGTCATGAGCTCAGAGCTTTTTCTTTCCAGGTTTCTCATCCAGGAGGTCTGGTTCCTTTCTCCATTCCCTATTATATTTAGCTTCAAAAGTTCTCTTCAAGGCACAAAAGTGCACCTCTTATCCTACAGCTGTCATATGAAGGCAGGTGTCATCAGGAATGAGCTGAAATCTCAAGGTTAGTATGTTAGCCCTAGGTGGCAGCTATGCAGGTGGTCAGCCGTGCTTGGCCCTTTGGGTGCAAAACCACTTTTCCTTCTCTAGCTTCTGTTCTGTGATGATTGCTTGAGTGTCTTGAAATAGCTCTTGATCTTCCTGTTCCCTGGAAACTTAAGAGCCGAGTACTGTCACTTCTCCTGGCCATGACAGCGGTGTAATAGGAGTAAGAAAGACAAGACAAATTTGGAAGACTTGCACAAAGCTCTGTCCTGCTTTGGGTGCCTCATGGCACCCAAAGGAAATTTTTAGATTTAGGGGGTTAGGTAGACCCAGTGGCTCTTGGGCAGAGTCAGAATGGTTTTACAGAAAAGGAAGTGGGGCACAAAGACTGAAGGTTAGGTCAGTCAGAGTGTTTAGCCATTGGAAGATAAGCCTGCATGTCTTTCATGGGGACTTAGGCTTCCAGTGATGTGGAAGGGAGATCTTTAGTGGATACCAAAACAGTTGCTGCTTGGAGCATAAGATCATCCTCTGACCCAAAATCAGATAAGTAGTATCCTCAGATGTGTTACTGAGAAGCTTCAGCATTGCCTTCTTTTCCACTTTATCAGGGATGAGTCCTTCTCTCTTCAGCTGCTGTTCTCAGAAACGATAAGAGAGTCCTCCGTCTGAATGCAATATACATACAAAGGCTTATTCTTTGGAATAAGGGCAAATCTCAGGCAGTACAGAGAACTGCAGCAGAGCTCCAAATTAGAAGAAAAATGAGAGTAATGTTTTGAAGAGAACAAGAGAAGACAAGAATTGTGTACGTTAGGAAAAAGTGCCTAAATTCAAAATACAATGAAATTTCTATAGAAGTGAGATCATAAGATGATTATCAGGACTTTGCCTTTTTAGTAAGCATTAAAGTCATTTAGAAAGGGAGCAAGAGAAATGTTGAGAACAGGGGATTAATATGCAGTTGGGTTTTTTTTTTTCCTTTGGAAGACATGATTTCCCATAAATTTAGCACAGGCTTTTCAAGGCATGGCTTTTCTTACAGCTTCCAGGGACTCAGAGCTGCTGCTGGTGTCAGGAAGGGTGCAGCACCAGGATGCTCAGGGCTTACGTTGTTTGTGTTTTGAAATGCTGAAGGAATGTGTAAATCATTAGCTACAATGATTCTGGAATTTCATTTGCACATTACCTGGTAGCACACTCTCAGGCTTTGTTTTGATGTGCAGACTAACGAAGAGATGTCTTTGCCCTTATTAAGTTTGTAACAAAGAGGTCTGCAAAATAAGTAATGAGCAGTGAAGAGAAACACACACTTTTGTACAATGAGGCATAGAAATAGCTCTAAATATTCACATCCTTTCTGTGAAGCACGGAAGTGCCACTCAAAAGAATGTCCATAGGGAGACAGCTAAAAATGTCACGCAGCAGTAAATACTGGGGAAAGGTTAGGTGGTTAACAATTTGGCAGCTGCAAGGATGCTCAAAG
This sequence comes from Chloroceryle aenea, assembly GCA_013399075.1. Classification (NCBI taxonomy): domain Eukaryota; kingdom Metazoa; phylum Chordata; class Aves; order Coraciiformes; family Cerylidae; genus Chloroceryle; species Chloroceryle aenea. The sequence continues at coordinate 441,868 of VWZY01006465.1, forward strand.
GAGTAGGGAAGTCACACTTTTTACCATCTTGTAGTTACTTCAGCCAATAACAGTTTCTATGGAAACTTAAATCTTAATGCAACCATATAAATGTTTTTAGTCAGAAGAAATACCAGGATGAGTTGGAGGGAGTAAGGAAATAACCCCATGGCAAATGTTCATAATGGAAACTTTTGATGCATTTGATCAGTCTGTTTTCCCTCAAAAATACCATAAATCATTCATCAGGAAATGGATTCCTTGAAATGACATATGCTGTGGAACCTGTAGGAGACAAAATTATGAGTGATGAAATCACTCGAATGCCAAAATGTTTACAGAGTGTGGTCCCCAATTTTAAAAACAGTCGCAGCTCTCCTGTCCCGAATTTTCTCACTTATAACAAGAAAGCTCTCCAGAGAAAAATAATTAAGCTTAAGTCAGAAATTTGCCAAGACCTCCATGGCTATTAATATTATCACCAGCCTCTCTGTATTTAGTGGGTTTTCTTGAAATGCTCAAGTAGAGTGAGGTGATTTCAGGAATATCTCGGCCATAATTTAAAAACTACACACTACTTCACTGCAGAGGGTTTGCTGGTTTCTACACATCTGTAGAGAAAAATCAACATTTCACAATCTAGATGGGCTTGAAAACTAAAAGAAAAACTAACAAGGAAAGTAAGTTGAAATATTTAGTTCTTTGAAAATCTGGCATTTTTCAGGAAAATGAGGAGGTGTAAGCCTGGTTGAATTGTCAGAGCTATCAAGATGGCTCTTTCCTGTGTATGCTTCTGTACTCCAGTGTGCTGACTTGGAATCAATAGAATTTTACTGACATTTGGGTAACATTTATGCAGAGAAGCAGAAAGTAAGACTGTTCTCTGTTATGTTATTAATAATCTCCTATTTCTTAGCTTTTTAACTTGCTGCCTGAATTTACAAATGCAGGTGAAGAACTTTTTGTGAACACACTCAAAGCACACATACACAGATAAATCACAGATAACAATAAGTTCATTTGCCTCCAAATAAGGCTCTAACTTCTAATTTGTGCATCTGATGACAACAACCTGTCAAAATCTAACTCAATCATTTCATTTCCTCTGGTATCTGTACTTACAATTTTTCTGGCAGCCCATGATTTTTATGGTCGGGTTGCTTGGATTTCTTTTATCAGGAGAACAGAAGAGGCCTCTGTCATTTCTGAAATATTTGAAAGTTGAGCAGTTATCAATTTCTTTATGATAAAGTCAGTGCTGGGACAGTTATGTTGCATTTAATAAACACCCTGATTAGGTTGTATATGGGAAGTAGCAAATATTTTTTTATTTTCTTCTTGATCCACTCTGTGAATTCCCCAAAAGAGTCAGCTCCTGCCATGGATTGCACGAGAGAGCAGCAAGCCTGCCCTTTGCAGCACCAGCTTATGTCAGTCTGCTTGTCGTAAATGCTGCTATTGCTGTTATTTTTATCTGCTGATATATGCATGTTGTTCTCCCTTCAACAGCCTCGGTGTTAAATTAGAAACTAATGTAAATTATGCCTAAGCAATGTTCTATTTCTGCCAAAAAGAAATGAAAATGGAATCTGCATGCAGCTTACCTTCTTCCCACTCACCTTAGGGATAACAGTGACATCCTCAAACATCCCCCCCCAAGTTTGTTTGTTGTTCTACATGACTAATTTTGTTCATAGTAATGATTAAATTACATAAACATTATCCTTAGATTGAGATTTACTTTATTAGGGAAGGTTAGGATTCATTTTTTTGGATATTTGACCAGTGTTTATGTGGTCACAGTTGTAAAGATGGGGAAATGCAAAGAGGGTGGGTGGGAGCTGCAGTCACTCTGAGCTTTGCCTTGGACCCTTCTTGGTGCAGATGAGCCTCGCTCTGCCCTTCTCTGCCCACTTACTTCCATTTTGGCATCAGCTCTCTTCACGGTGCAGAACAGGCTCCTAATAGCACCCGGCATCCTTCTCACTTCCAAATATTCCCCACCAGTGCAGACTTTTTTCAGAAGAGGTCTCCCCACTGCCCACTGTAAAGTCATGCTGCTTATTCAGAAATGAAGGCAAGTTTCTGTATGGCTAGGATGCTTTTGAGTTTGGGGTTTGTTTTTTTTTATTTTTTTCTTCTTGTTTTATAAATCTGTTGCAAGTGAACTTCTTTGAGAAAGAATCTCATCTCCAGAAATAAAGCTGTTGGTGCTGCTATCTGGGGAGCATGGGAGACAGGTCTTAACTTCTGCATCACCTGGAGAAATGTTATCATCAGAAACATTATTTGTGCTATTCCGGAAGCAAACCAAAGCTTCATGAAAGTGCAAACAAAGCCTGGGGCATCAGTAACAGCACAGTAGCCATTTTCTTTCTGCTTCATCGGGTCACAAGTCATGTCTCAACCACGGCGGCTTGCCTGAGTGCAGTGGATGAGCACGAGTGTTTTGCACCTGCGCTCTGAAGCCTGCACAGAGCCCTTGTCTGCCGCAGGCTGCGGTTCACTTGCCTGCTCATGCTTGAGGCTGAGGCCCCCTCTGAGACTTACCAGCATCCCAGTGGACCACCAGAATGGCCCCAGTTGCTGAAGGTGATTTTACTTACAACCCTCTAATCCTTAGGGAACTGGGACCTTTTCAGAAGCTTGTCGTACGCGTATAACGTAGCTCTGTCTGGGAAGTTCATCGGATTCACTATTTACTAACATTCAGGGTATGGTAGAAAGCACAATGTTTTGTCCAAGGCTTTCGCTATGAATCATTGCCAAAAAGAATATTTTATTTTTTTTTTCCTTCTCACTGATGGTTTCACTTAGTGTTCCATGCTGTCTGGTTTTATGTTTTTCTTAGTTATATTTATAAACATAGATCTTTTTGTTTGTAAACTTTATGCCAAGGTATGCAGTACAAAGTACATAACAAGAAATTCTCTATTTTAAGAAGTACAAAGGAACTTTATAAATGTGATTTTAAACTTGACATTTGAATTTGAAAAGGTAGACACTGTTTAATTAAAAGATGCAATATTTGAGTTGAGAACAGCAGAGAGTATCAGTAAAGCTCTGCCTCCAATGCTACTGCCAAAGATGCTTTGGAATAAACCTGCGTCTATCTTTTTTTTTTTTCCTCTTTTTCTTTTTTCTCCTTTAATATGACTTTCTGTGTGATTTTTGAGAGAGATTGACGGAGACAGCTGTGTGTGCTCTCAGGCACACAAAATACTCCAAACCCTATTTTAAACCCATATATAAACCACTCTCATGAGCTTTTAGACTGTGGTGGTGGGCGATTAAAGTAGCGCACTGGAGGGCACAGACTCATCCCTTAACTGAACATGTACTCGATGCAGATGTGAAGTTCAGTGCTACAGGAATATTTCCTCTGAATAGGGTAATTGATCCTAACCACCTCTGCACTGTTTCAGCTTGAAGGTTTAGATTCCTCTCCTTGCCTTTCCCTGCCATGATGTAGGGCTCACAAGGGAGAGTTGGGTTCCAGAGTGGCATCTCTCAACTGGTAGGTACCGCTTCTGGTAAAGCCTCATGGATGCTGCCCCATTGGCAGCCATCACCTCTGCTCAGGCACAACAGCAGTGTGCCTTCACCAGCTCACCTTGGGTGACGAGACCGTATCCAGTGCTGGCAGCAGTACAGGACAGGAGCGTCTTATTCCTGCCTTCACAGCTAATCACGCTAATGAGACGAAAATGCTGCTGGGACAGCGTGTCCAGCTGCTGCCATCACAAACCCAGACCCACTGCCAGTTGTGATAAAGCTCACCAGAATCTGATGAATGGCATTTTTACAGTGGTTACAAATTTTAAAGTGGCATAAAAACTGAAAATTGTTGGGACAATACAAAGCTATTTTGGAGGTGCTTTTTGTGATGCGAAGATGTTAATATTGCCTATCGATGTCCCATATAGTATCTGTTTGTTATCTTGCATCCCCTGTGTGTTCATATCCATTTTAACTTTTGACTTGTGCTAAGATAATCAAGATTTGGGAAAGTGCAGTCCTTTTTTTCCAGTCTCAGCACACTACCTAAAAGAACAAAGTCCTATTTCATGCGTAGGGCTCTTAAGTACAATACCAATACAAAAACTAATAAGTAAAATGTTGCTTTCCATGAAGATAAGAAATGCTGCATTCAGCCTCTGTCATCAATGCTCGCTTCAGAAAGAATTTCAAAGTTTTTCATTAGAAGATGTAAAGGTGTTAAATAACTGAGTCATACTAGTCTTTCTTTCTGAGTGGTAATCTCCATCTAGAAATATTTCATAAATATTAAAGTATATATTTTAGCAGTAGTGTGGAGCTGTGCATCCAGAGAGAGATCTGATGGCAGTGCAAAACCCTCAGGCTTCAAATGTGGAATCAACAGGCTCAAGTGAAAATGCCAAAACAGAAACATTTTTCTGCAGTCATTTAGAACAAATGATTTATATTTCTCCATTTTATTGGAATCCAGCTTGGTGATTTTTCATGGCATCCCTTATCTTGTAAATAACTGTTTGGAGAAAACTGCTACATTTTAATTAATTGCAAAGGTTTGATCTGTTTGTTACCAACTGCATGTATGCTGCTCATCCAGCATATCCTCACAGCACTGAGCAAAACTATTTAGGCTTAGAAGAGAGACCCCTGGGAAGCAAAAGGATTAGGTGTACATCCTGAGTAATCATGGCTGGCAGAGATGCCAGTTTCTCAGCCGGGTGAAAGTGCCCCCCTTCGCAACTCTGCAAGAGAAAGTAAGTGTTCTGCTGGTGACAGGACAGCAGGGTGCTGAAGAGCTAAGGAGGAGCAGGGGGTGATCAACATTGGTTCGTCATTATCCATGTTGAATGTGGCCACGTGTGTGTCAAACCCTGCCTGGAAACCCTCGGGCAAATAGCAGGAACCAAGCAATTTGTGACTAAGGTTAAATAAGTATAAACTGTCTTTGGTCAGAGTTTGTAACTCAAGAGGTTTGGATTTGAGATTTAGAGGAGTCGTAAAAAGAAGTTTTCTTTAATACTGAGGTTACTTAAGCTTGCTTAATCTCCATTAAACAGCTTCCATCTTCAAAGTTCCTTATCTTCCATATTACGTTAGCACTTTCCTGGTCTCGCCACTAAGCACATTTGGCCGTAAAACCGCACATTTGCCTGACGTTTGTTAATCTCTATTTGTCTGCTGGCCAGGACACATGTCTAAGAAAAAGTAATGGGAAGAGACTTGGCTCTCTGAGCTAAAACTGTGATAGAAAAATAATTACAGCCCCTACCATAAATAATCCTTGTTTCATCGCTGTGGCTTTTTGGTCTGTTTGTTTGCGTCCAGTTGTTTGTCTGTGCCAGTTGGACACCCCAGCCATACCAGTGACACAATCCCCATGGCAGCTGTACTGCGGTGCTGTGGAGTGACCCAGGTGTCTTGCAAAGAGACCTCTACCAGTACTGCAGGGAAACATTTTATTAGGTATGTGAAAGTGGGACTCTCATGAGCGGGCTGCAGATAAGTTACCTAATGGGAGCAAATGGAAAGAACGAAGGGTCTGTGTGAACTACAAAGCAGCAGGAAACTGTGGCTATTTATAATGTAATTGTATCAGTATATTTACCTAAAACACACGATAGTGTTTTTTCCAAAGGGTCAAATATTATGAGACTGTTTTAATTATGCTTTAGTCTACTGTGGTTGTACAAGAAGGTAGATGGAAGTGCATCTGCATATCTGATAGGGCTTGTTTTAATACCAACCAAACACCCTTCTTATATAATTAGAAATAGGATTATGCTATCAAATGAGGCATATGAATACTTCATATAAAAATAAATCCTAGGTAGTATTTGTGTATTGATAACAAAAAAAACCTTATAGCTGTTTTGAACATAAGTTGCCTGTCTCTGGCTTTCTCAGCTCCATCACCTCCCAGTCTAATCCTAGTTAGATAAACAGAATTATCAGCTGTTGCCCCTGGGGAGTTCAGACACTTTGTTCCACTCCTGTGGTGTTAATGAGCCATTCGTGGGGATGTTCCTGCAAAATGGATGGCACGGGAACACTGATACACAACCATGTGCATGCAGGAACAAAGTGACTGCCAGTGCTAAAAGAATATTTTCTGAGGGCCAAAGTTTTGCGTAATGCATTTTTCAACCCTCGGTGATTCACTGGAATAAAGTGCAGTGTATTGCTGGTAAAAACACTGTGTATTAAGATTGATACAGAGTTATACCTGACAGTAAGGTTTTTCTGGCTATCAAGTACATTATGGATACATCTTTTCCATGGAGAAACGTTTTTACCCCTACGAAGTTGAAAGTTCCATAGCCCCTTCTCGGTGTGTCTGATCGTCACTAGCAGTGCACAGAGATGGAATTAGGAGCCATTTTCTGCATGTGGCTCATCTTTTGTATTGTCATTAGCACTGTAAGTGTCCATTATCCTTTGTATTTTGTCCTTAATCACAAAAAATCAGGTCCTTGTTCCTTTCGAGAAGATTAATCTGCTGAGAAATCCTGTTCATCGACCTGCATGTCATTCCTGTTGAATAGAAATCCTGTTAGGGGGTGGGTAAGGTAGTCAATGAAATACACATTTCCAGAATTTACCTGCTCTTGAGTATGAAGTTGAGTTTATACCCCTGAAGGGTAGACTGAATTATTAACCAGCCTAAAATTTCAAGGATCTTGCCAAAATACTAACGGTGTACCAGTGCTCTGGGAGTGTGGTCTGTCCTAAGAAGAGATTGTGCAGAAAGGGCAGATTTAACACTGATCTTACACTAAGGTCCAGTGTACCCCTATTTTTAGTTACTTGAATGATCTTGATTGAATTGTCAAAGTAAGGAGAAAAAGTCTGTGTGTGTAATTTGTAAAGTACAGCAATCTATTAAAACACAGTTTTAATAGATTTTAAAGGTCTTTTAAAGGTAGATGCTATGTTGTTTAGTTTTGTGAGCTTCTGAACTATGTTGCTTAACTTGGGGAATTTGGATAGAAACCCAATTACCTTACTTGGGAGTAGAAATACCCTTGGCTGGGAGTTCTTGGCTGTGATATTTTTCAGTGTCCAGTTTCACAGAATCACAGAATGTTTGGGATTGGAAGGGACCTTGAAAGATCATCTAGTCCAACCCCACTGCCAGAGCAGGTGTCACCTACATCAGGTTACACAGGAACGTGTCCAGGCAGGTTTTGAATGTCTCCAGAGGAGGAGACCCCAAAAACCTCTTTGGGCAGCCCGTTCCAGTGTTCTGTCACCCTCACCATGAAGTTTTTTCTCGTATTTGTGTGAAGCCTTCTAAGTTCCAACTTGCACTCATTGCCCCTTGTCCTATCATTGGACATTGTTGAGAAGAGCCTGGCTCCATCCTCCTGCCACTCATCCTTTACATATTTATAAATATTAATGCGGTCACTCCTCAGTCTCCTCCAAGCTAGAGAGACCCAGCTCCCTCTGCCTTTCTTCAAAAGGGAGATGCTCCACTCCCTTGATCATCTCTGTGGCTCTGCGCTGGACTCTTTCGAGCAGTTCCCTGTCCTTCCTGAACTGAGGGCCCCAGAACTGGACACAATATTCCAGATGCGGCCTCAGCAGATCAGAGTAGAGGGGGAGGAGAACCTCTCTCCACCTACTAACCACAGCCCTCCTAACACACCTCAGGATGCCACTGGCCTTCTTGGCCACAAGGGCACATTGCTGGCTCATAGACCTCCCGTTTCTTTGTTGTTTTTCAGAATTCAAATGAACTTGTGAACATGCAGTTCAGGAGCAGGCCTAGATGGTAGCTGATGTTTCTCCACCCAGTTATATGTCTGGCTTCATTCCCATCAAGGCAGACCAGTTTCCAGATACTAGACCTGCAGCAACAGTTAATCACAGTAACAGCTGTTAAGAGAATGTGGTTTGGGTTTTTTTATTGTTATTTCTTATTATTTCCAAGAGGAATCCTAAAACAAGTGTCAGTATAACTTGCAGATCCTGACATCATAATCTGGGATGTTTGAATTTGGCCATATCTGCAGCAGTCAATGTCTGCACAGATGTGATGTGCAGACAGAAAAGTGGGATGCTGGAGTTAGGTCCTCTCCAGCAAGCCATGAATCTTGGCTGTATAGATATTTGGGTCTGGTTTTTTTTTTGTTTTCTTGCAGGAAAGTCATATCCAGTCCTAGTCCTAGGACAGCATTAAATTTAGCATTTAGTTTAACACAACTGGTAAATGACTGCATTTTTTTAAGACATAGAGGAAATGAGACCTTTCTGCTGCATCCAAACACCAAATATAGAAAAAAAGAAAAATTACCAGCTCATTGATTTTTAGAAGAAATGTTCTGGTAATTTGGGGAAGCCGCACTGACTGCAGCGTGACTTGCAGTGCATCCCAAGTGCTTTTTTCCCATTTTGAAATGCATCCAATATTGATAATGCCATATCTGAAATTGCACAGGTTGTTGTTGTTGTTTCTGCTCTGAGTTAACTTCCTCTAGATTAATGAAATATAGAAAAAAAAAACTATATGAGAAACTGTATGTTGCAGTTGTGAATGTTTAGTATAAATGACTTCACAATATTGTTTGCTACTGAAGTGGCAGAAGCAGAACAGAGCTAGGCGGTGTCACGGTGTAAAGGGAAAAGGCAGTCCTATTCATTTCAGAAATAATGGCAGCAATTTGCATGTTGTTAAAATGTTTAAAGAAAACAACAGAACCGAATTCATGTAAGCTAAAGCAGACTGCTTGAAGACCTGCGTGTTGAGGGTAGTGGGAGTTTGGCTTTCACTTTGGCTTTTGCTGAGAGCTGAGAACAAAGCCAACGCAGACTTGGATTCCACAGTGTATTTTCAATACAAAATTCCAAACCACAAAGTGGTCATTTGGCAATTTGAGAAGGAAAGCTGATTTTTGTTAACCTAGTGAGTCCAGTGTGTTTGCTGTGTTTTGTCTTGATAAGCACAAGGATTCCTGTCTGCCCTTCCTCCCCAAACCAGCTCCAAGGATCTGCCCAGTCTGCCTCTTCCATGCCCAGAAGTAAGCCCAAATGCACCTCGGACAACACTGTGATTTTGTAGGAGAGAATATCACCTTTATCTCCAGAAATATTTGTATCTATTTGTTTTTAACAGTGGTGAAGTCTTTCTTCACAGCCACGGACTGTTGCTACCAGGGGAAATGTGCCAGTTGTCAGTGGGTGACTGGCAGGAGGAAGGGGAGGAGAGGAGATTGTTTATGTCTCAGGGTGTGTGTTTGACAAGCCAGTGCAGGAAAAAAAATTCAGAACTGCTGCAGAGGTTTGGTTTTGTTTAGTTTTAGCTGAAAGAAGAGGAGACTCTATTTTGGAGTTTGTTTTCATTTTGTCCTTCAGCGTGGTCTGCTGAGGTGACCCTAGGCACTGGGGTGTAGAAATTCACTCCTGCTCTGATCGTGCCTACAGGCCAGCTTTTGTTCTTATGGTCTACACATGGATTTTGCTTTTCAGCAGTATGAACCAAACCAAATCTTTGCTGTAGAGCTGGCAGTGTTAAGAGTTACGTTACTATGCACTGGAGTCATTTATGTGAAAATCAGTTCTTCGCTCCTCCTGGGCCCTCTGATAACATCAAGGCCTTGCAGATGGTGACCATTAATTTTGTTAAAGGGGTAAGATTTGTCCTTAGTAGCAAATCATCGTAATTGACACATTAATTGTTGCATTGTGTTTCCCACTGTAGTCAAAGTGGCGACACTTTTTGCATGTTCCAAAGGAGTATTACTGCTGTAACTTGTTGTAGGCAGCACTGATATGATCTAACCAATTTCTTAAGACACTGATAGATTTGTGGCAGTATTTCAACCGGGGGAACTAGGTTTTTCTACACTGTATTTTTTACATCCTGCTGAAGTCAGGAGAGTTCCAAACGGTGGGAGGAGAAGTGTCATCATTTATCTGTTGCTTACATAATAAAAAAGGAGAAATTGAAAGCTCTGCTCAGTTCTGCTCCTATTTTGATAATGCTTGGCTTTTCTTTTTGGTTTATATTTAAAGTGATTTGTCCTCTGGATGCATTATCACTTGATATACTAATATAATTTTTTTGTCTATGACACTTGCAAATTAGGTAACTAAAAGAAACCCTTGACTGTTTTTTTCAGGTATTGGATACTAGCTCGATTAAGAGCTTTTAAGTGCTCATATAGTTGAAAAGAGGTTAATATGTTTTCTCCTTTAGCTGAAAACTTTTTTGGGCAAATGAAAAATGACAAGGTAATACTGATCAGGCTGTAAACAAATGTTATGTAACCTCTGTTAGCTTTCTGCCATCTGGCAAACCCCAACTGCCCTCAGACACTTTTATGCTCTTTACAATGATGCTGTTCGTGGCAGTATGGAAAATGGATGTTTCTAGTAGAGGCTTCCACAGCTGGTGGTGCTGCCAGGGGAAGAGAAGTTGTGGTGGAGGTGGTGGTGCTCATGTCATGGGCTGTACCACCCTGATGGAGGAGCCATGAGTTGTTCTTCAGATTACTCTGTCTCAGCACAGATCAAAAAGTGACCGTATGCTGGTAGGTGATGGGATCTTCCCTCTCCCCTGTCCCAGATGAGGTACCTGCTGCTGGCACTGTGGATGCTTCTATGCTGGCTTTAGAAAATTTCATATTTGTGAACTGCCTACATATTTGGAATAATTATTCTGATTATCTGTTTGGTTATCTTTGTTCCAGCATTCAGAAAGCAAACTGAAAAGTTTGTGCAACACCACAGAGTCAGGAAGCACTAACATAAGCTCTCTAGAGCTTCTAGACCAGTTTGCTCACCCTTATTTAAGTTTCCTCTTACATACAGTATCCACTGTGAACTTGCTCCATGATGAGAGGTGACAAGCATAGCTATAGAATTGTCTGAGCTGGGTTTCGATGGCTGAACCACGCACATCCCATTTAAAGGCAATGTATTGCTCTCCTGTCTTCTTACGGAGCCCAATTCATCAAAGCAGAGAGCATATGCTTCTGAAGTCTTGTTGGAAGGAAACCTGTAATGACCAGGTATTTGTTTTGCACATCCAGGAAAGGTGTGTTCCCAGAACTGGGAGACAAAGCAGCATTTAAGGAGATGTCTGTATTAAGTACCCCAGAATTTAAGATGAATGATGAGAATGTAAAAGTGTCAAAAGCTTTTCTATGAGTAGTAACTGTGTCTGTTAGTCATGCAGTTTATCCTGATGATAAATTCAAAACTATTTGCATTATTTAGAGTATATTAAAAAAAAATTAAAAATTGTGTTTTCCTTCACACTTGGAGCTAATGTCAAACGCGATATAAAACTGTTTGATATGATGTTATTTCAATTGCAGTTAAATATGAGAGAGAGGCTTATAGTTCTAACCTGTCTATAAACCAGGGGAAAAAATGAGGAGAGAATGCTTTTATTTGTGTGAAAATAGTGAACCCTGCTGTAGATGCAGATGGATGTTTTTCTTTCTCCTTTTGGGTGCACACTGTTGATTACTTCTGGGACTACAAAAATGAATTGCATGAATACATAGTTCAGTCTGGTTAGATGAATGTTGTACAGTTGTTCTACCTGCTGAAAATAAGGGGACTGGAAATGGAAAAGCTAAGAAATGCATGGTTTTCTGTGCCTTCCTATACGGGTTTATGCTTGAGAACTGCAACACCACGGCTCGAGGACTGACATACATGTGTTAATGTAGGCTCTGCGGTTTCAGCAGCATGCAGGAATAAAAGCAAAGGGCACATGGCCAAAGCTCTTGTTGAAATCCGCGTGCCTGGATTTGGACAGGGGGAGCAGAGCAGTGGATTTCATGGTCACTTGCACCATGAAGACAGTTGTTTATACAACCAAGTAGCTTTACAGTATTGTTTATCACAGGCTTTAAAGCTAGAGCTTATTTATATCAATTGCCAAAAATCAAAGTTCTTGGGTAAAGCCACAATCTATTTATAGGATGCTTATCAGTTTGTCATGTGTTTTTCAGTTTCCTTGATGGCAGAGCGAGCCCAGCCCCTAGAAGAAATAGGGAGAGAAATGCTTTTCTTGCAGGGACTGTAAGCACAGGCAACGGGCATAAGGCTTGCTTTGCTGCCTTTAGTTCTTTGCTCTCACATCGGTGTTTGATTGCACTTTGGCACAGGGATTGATTTTGTTTGGGTTTAGGAAGCAGAGGGCTTAGAAATGTCTCCAGGAAACCAACGGGCAATCAACAGGCAAATCACCAAAGGAAAGGAGGAAAGGAAAAAAGCTTCATTTCAGTGTTATTTATTCTGGAGTTGTGTGGCAGGGTTCTTTAACATTCCCATCACCCAGAGGGAGTCGATTGGCTTCCTTTTAATTTTTCTTCAAAGAATAAATTCTTAGCTTGAAAAGCCAACTCGAGTGGGCTCTGCACATCCAGGATTGCCGGGTCCTGCACTTTGGCCACAACAACCCCATGCAGCGCTACAGGCTGGGCACGGAGTGGCTGGAGAGCAGCCAGGTGGAAAGAGACCTGGGGGTGCTGATCGACAGGAAGCTGAACATGAGCCAGCAGTGTGCCCAGGTGGCCAAGAAGGCCAATGGCATCCTGGCCTGCATCAAGAACAGTGTGGCCAGCAGGAGCAGGGAAGTGATCCTTCCCCTGTACTCTGCGTTGGTGAGGCCACACCTTGAGTATTGTGTTCAGCTCTGGGCCCCTCAGTTCAGGAAGGATATTGAGGTGCTGGAGCGGGTCCAGAGAAGAGCAACCAGGCTGGTGAAGGGACTTGAGCACAAGTCCTATGAGGAGAGGCTGAGGGAGCTGGGGTTGTTTAGTCTGGAGAAGAGAAGGCTTAGAGGTGACCTCATCACTCTCTTCAACTACCTGAAGGGAAGTTATAGTCAGGTGGGGGTTGGCCTCTTCTCCCAGGCAACCAACAACAGGACAAGGGGACATGGGCTTAAGCTCTGCCAGGGGAAGTTTAGGTTAGATGTTAGGAAGAAATTCTTTACAGAGAGGGTAATCAGGCATTGGAACGGCCTGCCCAGAGAGGTGGTGGATTCACCATCCCTGGAGGTTTTTAAAAAGAGACTGGACATGGCCCTTAGTGCCATGATATAGTAATTGGGGTTGGATCAGGGGTTGGACTCGATGATCTTGGAGGTCTTTTCCAACCCAATCTATTCTATGATTCTATGATTCTATGATTCTATGATCACTCTTTCCCAAGTTGCTCTTGCTGCTGATTAGTGAATATAACAAAAGCTAACATCATCGCATTGTGAAAAATCGGACTGACTTGTGTCTTCAGAGAAAATAATATGCAAACTAGTAACAAAACCGCTAATATTTGAAACTATGGCCAGGAAATTTGATGGCTTATTGTGTTTGAAAAGTTTTCTTTAAATGCAGAGATGAGTGATGTGGAAAGAAGCTGAATCTGGGTTTAAATTCTTTTGCAAGTGCTGGAATGGGTGGGCAGAGCTTAGTCTGAGAACACACAGCCAAGTCAGTCTTGTTAATTCAACTGGTTTTATTTGGGTTTCAACATAATTTGATGCATCTGTTCTGATTTCTTTGTATATATACATTAGGACTTTAATAAATAAAGTTTCATTTTAACAAACATAGAATAAATTTTATTTATTAAGCATGAGACTGGAGTGAATGAAATGAAAAAAAAATCTCTTGGGTGTTTTTAGCAAACAATATCACAAAGGAGACTGGGAGGAAAAATTCCGTATTTTATAAAGATAGCTATTTAAACACATTAAATCTGTTGCAAATATTTCTGTTTATTTGCTTCTTTGAAATAGTTTATCAGTGGAAGCAATCTACTTTTTGCTAGACTCTCTAGTCTCTAGATTTTTTCAATTTTTTTTTTCTATTCTTTGTTTTTGTATGTATTATAAGTAGGAGTCCTGTTACAAATCATGAACTGTACTGTCTAAAATACACTCCTTTAGAAATGTTTTTGTTTATTTTTTGAATGTGCCCGTCTTCTTTTGTAAGTGACTTTTTTTTTTTCTTAAGAGGAGTAGATATGGGTGATGATCACATGCCTCATCTGGTAGGAACCATCAGCATCTGAATGCAGTTATCTTGGAGAGGCAACCAAAGACCAATGAGGGGATGTTAATATTTAATGACTAGCAGTCAGCGGGTGAAACATATCAAAAAAGCAGTAGCAGGGCCTGACACAAAGCACTGCATGTCATGGAGACCCAACAGTGAGTTCCGTGTGCTGTTGGGGAATGTGAAGCCCACTTTTCCTTTAAAACAGAACAATAGGTTCTACTATTGGGATGAACCTTGAGGCAAACATTGCTTTCTGTATTGGGAAATGCTCTCAAGTCCCTGGCAAGCACCAGCTAGCCATGGAGACTCCAAGAAGAGGGGCAGAGATCTAAACTCCCGTTCAGGACACTTGAGTTGGCACCAGCCCCACAGCACTAAAAGCACTACCTTAGTCCCTTCGTTTTGGCCCTGTATTGTCTGCCTTATGTCATGACTCCCTTCTAGCATCAGAAGCAGTTGTACACCAGGGGATACGCAGCACTGGAGAACTTGCAGAGCTAAAAGCCAGATGTGCTTTTCCCCCTTAGGGTCGTTGCAGTTGGATCACGATGTTCCCCGGCATCTTTTTCCTTGCAGCCATGTGCATGTTGGGACAGAGCACTGGGGATCTGCAGGGCTGGGCAGGGAGCAGGGGCTGGGAAGCAGGAGAAAGAGCATCTCTGAATAGCACCTGGCAAATCCTGGGGAAGATGTGGAGTCAAAGTGCATCCTGTGCAATCTTAGTAGTTATTTACTTTTTATTGGGAAACAGGTAACCCAGGAAAAAGTCCATTAGGCAGCAATTAATAACTGGTACAATTTTATTGCATCAATGTATTTGTTTCTCTACAATTTATACAACTATATTTACTTAATCCTAGCCAGAATCAAAACAGTTTCTGCTTTGAAGTGCTTTGAAGTGCCTTGTGAAGCACCTTCAGTTATGGATTTCTGTTGATGTCAATCTATTTACCTACACCTAACCACCCAGAGCATTTATACTTAGCATGGCTGCCTTTTTAGCACATTTCTTTATTTCTTTTTCTTTCTTTAAGAAGTTTCTTTGTAATAGCCTTGCTCCTTGAAAAACTGCATGTGAAATGACTCTAAACCAATGATATGCAGCCTGCATCACTACATGTCTTTGGTTAGGATCATGCATCAACCGATAATCATTTTAAATATGGTTTATAATCTATTTACAATTCCCTTCCTTTATCTATGACATGTTTCTTGGAAGAATAAATTATGTTTGACAGTGCACTTCATCTATGAGAGCTAAAATCCAATTTATCTAATCCTAGAAAACTGGCCCCATGTTTCTATTAATGAAAAACCTTATGTCTTCCTGTTGTCCAAATTACGCGGCAGGAACGGCCACTAACTGTCCCTAAACCTCTGTCAGCACGTGTTAACAGTGGTAAAGCACCAGCCAGGTGGGAGGATGGATATAAACAAGTCAGGAGACTTCCTTCTGGTCTGATATTTCCCTAAAAGTATTACAATCTAATTTGAAATATTTTCATGCTTTTCTGGTTATATTTTAAGGCTGAACCATGTTTATTTCTGTAGCTATGTGACTATTTATTGACATTATTTCAGTGATGAAAGGGATGACAAAATGAAAGATCAAGATATGCTATCTGCAGTGCTATCAATGTAGTCTTTTCTCTGTGCTTTATAATAAACTGCAGGCTAGCAGGCATGGCATAGAATGTTTGCAAATGTGTATGTTTTGTTTAAAAGCCAAGAGGCAGAGTAGTTATCATTTTTAGATCTGTGTCTAATGCAATTTTCCAGGAGTAACTATATCAGACAGTGCTTTCAATATCTGTTTGCTTTTTTTAGAGTGAAGTAGGGATAGCATTGTTATTGCAAAATTGGAGTGAAGCACTGAGAAACAGAGACAGTATTTATAACAGCATACATTCTTGTTTTACTTAAGTATTTCTTCATTACACTTTATTGATGACTTTTCAAGTCCTTTCCAAGTTTACATATCTTCAGTTTTAGGAATCTTATTTTTAAAAAATAAGCACTAATTTACTTGGTTTTTTTTCTTCAACAACCAGAAATTATGGAAGAGATTACTTGTAATTGTAAGTAAATCTTTTAGGTTGGAATAGTAAAATGCTCTAAACTTATGACCTGCAGTAGACCGTACCTCAATTATCAGTGAGGAATTCATGCAGTATCTCATCTGTCTCCATAAATCTGGGAGGAAAATCCTGACAACCTCGTCACATTTGAAACACATGCTATTTTATTTCAATTCCCTAACCTGGAATATTTCCATCTAATTGTACATCTCTGAATCATCAGATTTTATTTTTTTTTTTCTTGGAGAAAGAGGGCTTGTTCTTAAGTGTCAAAGCCCAGGAAATATGAAACAGGAAATCTGAAGGTTTGTAAAGCTATGCAGAAGGCATAGCTGCAACTGTGAGCAATCTTCTTTGCTACGTACGTGTCTGATAATTGAAGAAAGATACACATCTGCTGCCACTGAATTACTGCTGTTGGTTTGCACAACTCCTTGGCTTTCTGTTCTTAATTGTGTAACATTAAAGAAAGACATCTTGGAAAGAGTATCCGCAGAAAGGCAGCTTCATAAGACATTTCCTGACACAGAAGCCGTGGAGTTAGTACTGTTGTAGTTCCGTCCTCTGGCTATGAGCATTTGCAGCAGTTGAGGATTAGCAAATGATGCTGTGGCTTTTGCTGTGGCGCTAATGAAATGAACTTTGTATAAAGTTTATAGGTCACTGTATTAAGAATGTAAAATGCCTTGATAGCACATCTTTCCTAACGGCGATTTGCTTTTTACTTAGTTCCTTATTGGGAGGTGGTATTAAGGCCGGGCTGCTGTTTTATCAGCTTAAAAGAAAGATAAAAACAGGCAGAACTCAGATGTAATGTTTTATGGAAATGAACTTGTGAGAGAGAAACACACTGGACGTCAGTTATCAACAGAACAGAAAACTCGGGAAGTTACCAGCGTGATGAGGTGCTGCATGCAGCACTGCTGTGTTCACTTTCCTATACACCTTCATACTCTGTCCTTTCCCTGCACAAGTCTCTCTGCACAGGTATAGAACAAGTTTCTTCTTCAAGCAGCTTGACATTACAAGTAGTATTTCTGTGAGCACCAGCCTCCCTTGTCAGTCAAGAAGATGTTGATTTTTTTTTTTAAAGATGATTGCAGTGTCTTTTTAATAATCTTTTTGAGTTGAGCTGTAATATTAAGAAAAAATGCGGAGTGTACTTGGAAGCAAATTGGTAAGACATATCAAAAACTCTTGAGTGTAACAGCGGCTAAATACACCCTGCCATGGGTATAGAGTTACAGGCAAGGAATTCAACGGAGAGAGATCTTTCTGCAACTGCTCTCTTCAGATGCCCATGGAGGAATTTTCCTTCTGTATCCCTGGTTCATCTCTGACTGAGGATGCTGTTAATTGAACAGGGGCTCTCTACTCATGAAAAGATGCCCAACTCTGCAGGACATAACAGCAACAGAGTGGACTGTGTAGGTCATGGCATGCAGTTTTATTCCCTAGCAGGGACAAAACATGACTCATGCTGAAATCTGAAAACATGAATAAGTTGTCAAGAAGTGGGTGGGGTCTGAAGGACTACATGTGAAGATTTGATTTACACAGAGAGGATGAAACAGTAGTTTCTTTTGGAAGTGATACCAGCTCTCTGCTTTTGATTAGCTATTACAGAATATGGAAAATGCAGCTGCTTGCTTCCCCTCAAATACATGCTGTCCAATCACAAGCAGCGTAATTTCTCTTGGTGCAGTTACCGTGTTTGTGTTTTAAAAGTGAAAGGCACACAAAACTAGCAATTTCAACACAGCCCTGATTTAATCCTTGACTCCACAGTCTGTTGTTGTCAGATGGCGGTTCTGGAGCTTAGGTTAATTGCCTTTAATTGTATCCAGAAATCTAGTTCTTAAAGTGCGAATATGTTTAATAAGAGCTTATTTATTTCATTTCAAAGCACTGTTTTATTTTTACTGAATTTTTCATTTTGATGGTTGGTGATTTAATGAAAAGATCTTTCTTAAGGTTTACAAGCAAGCCACAGTTTATAATGGAAGTTTGGATAAGCAGCTGAGCTAGCTACAGAAGTCAGATAACATGAATACTTACAAATCAGCTTTGTTTTGTTTCTGAGTCCCTATGCCAGCCATGAGAATTCTGCTCATCAAGAACATTTAACAGAAATCAGACCATGACTAATACTTGGTGGGAAAGATTTGTGCAAAAGAAAATAGCCAGAGAAATTCAGATATGCAACTAAATATTTAAAGGAATAAAATCTAAAGTTGTTCATATATGAAATCACCTTTTCCTTTAAGGAATAGCATTATAGCTTCAGTGTAGAAAGAGAAGCACAGCCTTTTAAACATCAGTGACCAAAGTATTCTGCATATTGGAGACATCTAGAGGGAAGGTATTTTTTGAATTGAATTATCTTGCTCATGCAAGCTGCTTTCTTCCAGATAAACAAAAACAGACAGTCTGTAAGCAGATTATTAAAATAATGTACAATTAAAGCAAATTTTTGGAAATAGAGTTATTGCAATTCTATATGTTCTCAGTTTAGGCCATCTGAGTTACACAACATGTAGTACCTAGCAGTGATTATTCAAAATTTAACCTAGCATCAAAATGCAGTTTCCATATAAACTAAATGAAGAAGTGGGAGTTGAAGTCATTCTGCACCTAGACGGGAGCACTCAGCATCGTGCAAAATCAGTCTCTTAGTAGTCACAAGCAGCAGAGATTCTGCAATTAAATTCCTTTTATCACAGAGCCATGAGCTGTATTCTGTGCATTATAAGGAAGCGAGACATAAGGAGAGGAACCAATGGTTCTGTAAGTTAGCCGGTGTCAGGCTTTGTGTCCAGCACCATGATTTCTTTTGAAGTGAAGATAAGAGATAATAGCATAGAAATAGATGGCCACTACTGCATCCCAATAATTACTGAGCAATTCTAACTAAGGAAGTCAAATAGAAGATACTGTAAACAGCAGCAGCAATGAAGAACTTCTATTAATCTGTAAGAAGCATTTTCACTTTGTGGTTAGCATCATTTCCACTGGAAAGCTGTGCTGCCTTAATTTCGTATCAGTGATTGCAAGTCACATGGAGTTGAGTCCTCAGAGGCTAATTGTATTAGGAAAATCAGAATGAACTGAGATAAAAGATAAGCCCGATTTTCAAAAAGTAGCTTTGTAATGCAGTAGTAGTGGAAGCGTTTAGGCACAACCAGAAAAACAGTTATTTTAAACATATGAAGAGAGTACATTATAAATCATCATGTAGACAAAACTGACAATGAAATGACAGTGTGTTTTTTGGTTGATTTTTTTGTTTTTAGGGGAATTTGCCTTATGCAAAGAAACAAACACACTTGAACTCTTCCAATAAATGCCTTGTATGCAGCAGTCACCAAGAGGGTTTTATTTGATTCCATACTGGGGTACAGATCTAAGGGTTTGAAGTGTGTCCTATAGGAGCTGCTGATAAATCATCACATAGATAAATTGTGAAGCTGGCACTTTGATGTTAAAGTCATTGTACTGTACAGGGAGTAGAGGTATCACCAACATTTGTACCAAACCTGACTTTTGGGAGAGAAGTCTGCTGGAGGAAGAAGGAAGCTTGAGTTAATGATCTCCACTCCACAGCTTGTTTTAAGTGGCTTTTATTAAATGTGATGGATTTAATTACTTGTCTTCAAAGAGGAGGAAAGAGGTCTTTGTGTGCACTGGGCATGTTTATTCCTGCGAGGTAATTGTATGTACACAGGCAGTATAAAGCCCAATTTCTGTGAGTAGCCACAACACTTATCCTTGAAGAGTTCCTGTTGAAATGTGGATTTGGTGTGATGGAGCTGCATGTCTGAAGAAGGCAATGGAGTTCAGGCTACTGTGATTCTCTGGGTGTAGCTGACGACAGGATTAGCAATGGCTGGTTTATGTCATTATAGAAATATAGAACTCTCTGGGTTGGAAGGGAGCTCTAGAGGTCATCCAGTCCAACCCTCCTGCTGTGAGCAGGGACATCCTCAACTAGAGCAGGTTGCTCAGAGCTCTGTCAAGCCTCACCTTTAATGTCTCCAGGACACCTCCCTGGGCAACCTGTTCCAGTGCTCCAGCACTCTCGTGGTAAAGAACCTCCTCCTTATTTCTAATCTAAATCCACTCCTTTCTGATTTAAGACCATTGCCCCTCGTCCTTTCACTCCAGGCCTTTGTAAACAGGCCCTCCCCAGGCTTTCTGTAAGCTCCCTTCAAGTACTGGAAGGTGGCTATTAGGTCTCCCAAATTCATACAGTGGAAGAGGTCTACCCAAAGCATCTCTGATGTAGTGCTCCTTTATAGCCTTGTACATATGAGCTCATGGAAGAAGGAAAGCTCTTTCATGAGAATTTACATTATGTATAGGTGTGTCTGCAGCTCTGTGGGATTTGTCCAGTTGTACTATAAAAATATTCTCTGTTTTGTGTAGTAAGCTCATTTCTGAGGCTTTATTTAGGTCTGTGTAACAGGATTATGCTGTAAACCAGTTGGTTGATGCAGTTGGTTTTGTTGCTTGATTTTAACATATACAGAGAATTTAGACTTTGCTTTTGGTGTTGTTTTGGCTGAAAGTGTTATGTGCTTATGCTGTCATTTCCTCCAACAGAATTGGTTTAATCCATATTTGCCATGTTTTCAGGGCTTTGGCTATGATATTGCTTCTTGCCATACTGTTATTCCTACCTGCTGGGAATTGCAGGATGTGTGACTTTGCAATGAGTCTCCACAAGTAGCTGCACTTCATATAAACGGGGAAGTGTATGTCCTCGTGCCTTCATATAGCACTTCTCTGAGAAGGAGTTGATAACATCCCTGGAGACACAGTAAAGGAGCCTTGGAGTTATGTTTGCTGAGAACTCTGGGCTTGTAAAAATTCCCCCTTAGGCCTCCATAGCCATCAGCCCAATAACTCACCTGAGAGAACAGTTCATCAGAAGCTGTAGGGGAGGTTCAGCTACTTCAAGACATGTATTTTAGAGGTTTTGCTAGAAAAACTCTGGTAGTTAGAAGTCCTATTACAAAAACAAGCATAGAAGCAGAACAGTTCTTCTACTGGTAGAAGTTTATTTCCATTGATGAAATAACTTATTTCTGTCATGAAGCTGCATCTGTACCAAGAGGTCTACTGTTACCTGCCAGCAAGGCTCAGAGTTAGGCAGAGACTAGAGGTTTGTGTAGGCAAGAGCCACCTGCAACTGCTGAGCAGCAGGAATTAAGAATTAGGGTCTCTGATACACAAAATAGGAGCTTGTGATTTATTGTTAACTTAGTTAAACGAGGAGGAAGATTCTGCAATCCACACTATTGGAGTTGAGATCCTGAAATTAAATTTAGGGCTGAAAAATGCCCTGACCTTAGTTAAATTTAGTGGTGATTGTACACTTGCAACTCCTTCATCTGGACTGGGCTTAAAATAGGTACTTTAGTAATCGGATTAAACAAAAATTTAACAATCAGCTGGGGTTAGACAAAATACTAATTAAACCCAGGTAGGTCTATTAATATAATGAGGCTCAAGGCAAGACAATTCAAGAATTGGAAGCTAATTATTTGTAACATCCTGTCATTTCTTAAGCAAAATGTTTGACTTTGGAGGGAAGAGAAAAAAATGGAAGTCTATTTAGAAATCAGAAGGGCTGAGTGTGTTTTATATGTTTGATAACTTCTGGGTAGTTTTTAGTTCAGTCCTGACTTCTGGCACCAGCATGAGATGACCCTGTTTATTGTAAGCTGTGAAAGAAGGAATGGCTTGGTTTGAAGAAGTGCCCCCTTCATCAACCTCATTAACCAGCAATGGAGTCTGCAAGTTGAACGAGCATTGAAAAACAAAAATAGTCCTTGAAAAACAGTTGGATTTACGTTTAACTCTTATCCTTTCAGGCTCTACACTCAAAAGCGAGCTCTGTGGAGCACAGGGAGAACTGTTCATGCTTTTTCTGGTCCTCTCTTTTTAAGGGTGGCTGGATTTTCTTTCCTTTTAAGAATCTTCAAAAGCAAATTTTTAGGTAGTGCTTTTACCTTTCATACTTAGGCACATTTGATACATCAGACTGAGAATGTGAAAGGTGGGAGTAACTTGGGTGCCATTCATTTCTGACAATTTTGGCCAAGGTCCATAAGCTGTCAGTTCACTCGGTACCGTGGTGCAAGAAATCTTGTTAAAATACTGCAGTCTCTTCAGAATGCCCTTGAAATGCCCCTTACCCTTGAGCTCAGGGAATAGAAAGTACTGTGTTGCGATGCCTGGCTTATATTGTTTTGAGCATCATGGCACTGGCAAAGGAGAGATGTTTTTTTCTTTCTTCCTTTTTCTTCCTGACCGAGCAGTGGCCCTGCTGCCACACACTAGAAATCCTGGTTTCACCAAACATAAAGATGGCAAATGCAGCAATAACTTTGTTGATGGCAGTCCAGCATAACATTTAAAAGCAGCTACCTAAGCTTCTGGCAAATAGTGGAGACGCTTGCTTCAGTGCAAGTAATTAGTAATTCCAGGCTCTCACTTGCTTTGAAATTGATGCAATCTAAATAATTTCAGTTACATCAGACTCTGATCAGGTTGAGGCAAAAACCGGACTCTTGAGATTTCTATTTGTTTTGCCACAGTTTTGTTCTGTTTAATTCTATGTTTCAGAGAGTGTTTAACTTTCAATTTTCTGCTGAACTATGAGAAGAAACTGTTGGATTTCTTATTTACTATTATTTTTGAGGCATGACAGAGGATGAATCATTTCTCTTTTTGGCTTCCAGTAGTCTAAACTGAGGCTGCTTGGCATTAAAAAAAATTACCAAAATTAAAAGGATGATAAGACCTAATAGTCTACAGATACCCCAGGCAGCACCAGAGGAAACATTTGTATACATGTTACAAAGTGGAAGTTTAAAAATGTAAACAATTATTTTTTTTTCTTCTGCAGTTGACAGATTTAAGGTCATGCATCTTGTGATTTGGCAGGCATTTTTTCTGTACGGTCAATGCTGCTATAAAAGTGTTCATGTATTATCTTTAAACCTTTCAGGGTCTTTTTCTGGCTCTTGATGCAAAGGGCAAATGCATGAGGCATCTTCTCTGGTCTACAGCAGATAATTATACATCATCTTACTTTAGCTCTATGAAATGTTGTGTCCTTCTGTGTGTAGATTATACATACGCAGCTACGGTATCAGTTTGAAATTTTAGATTCTTCAGATTATAAAATGACATTTTAGAAACTTAAGATACAGTTTAAAAAAGCATCACAATTGCTTGTGTGGAATGCACATTTTCGAAGCTGAGTAGAATGTAAAGGTTATGGGCATTTTAAATCTCTAGATCTATTATTCTAGGTTAGTGTTACACATTCAGAACAAAATATCAGTGACAACTACCGGTTTTCCAGCATTTTGCAGATTTGGCCAATCAGCTAAGTACCTCCTTTTGGCCTTATGATGTTAACTTAAGAATCCCTGCTTTGTAAACCAGCACAAAATGTGTCTTTTTTTAGCAAGAGCATAAGAGGGGAAAATGTTTACAGCTATGTCAGTCCCATGTTAAAATTAATTCAAATGGCTCTTTAAACACTTGGGACTATTTTCCAACTGCTCCTCCTATGGTCGTTTTGCTTTGACATACAGGTTTATATTCTGTACTCCAATGGTGCTAATGGAAATGTGAGAAAGTGAATTTTGGTTACTATTACAGACTAACTTCAAACCTTCTGATCTCTGTAAGACTTTGCTTTGTCAATAGTTCATGTAGCATTAAGCCTCAGCAGAAGAGCTGTTTCACAGTCCTCTGGGGAATAATATTGGACAGGCAGCACCAGGATCTTTCTTTCGTTGGGCTTTGTAAACAAAGTCAGTACTTTAATAGAGATGCTTGATCTGTGGCTAGCTGACAATTAATCATTTTTAAAGTAGTTCAAGTTGAACTCCAAAAGTAAGCAGTCTGTTTAGAAAGAGGGCTGAAACAGCCACAGAATCAAAGATTCACTAGAAGTTTCACAGCAGGGTGAAAAAATGTGTAAACATGTTCTTGTGAAGGAATTTAGTGGTCCTTGCTGATTAACCTCACCTGGAAATACCATTCATCTCCTGAACCAAGCTTTACTATGTATGAAAAAGAAACCACTGCCACAAAAAGGTGAAAGCATTTGTTGTGCAGAGACTGTGCTGTGTATTGTGCTACTTCGGATGTATTTTATTAAGCATGAAGCTTGGGAAGGGTTTGTTATCATTATGTTGGTCTCCCAAAGCTTCGAAGCTGCCAACATCATCAAGGTGAGAATAATGGTACGAGTTTGGTACTAAGCAGAAGATCTGTCATGCTTTATCTTCAAAGCAAGGATTGGAATTTACAAACCGTTGTCCAAAACCTTTTTATGTTTGTACTGCAGAAGCTAAACCTGGAACAAGATATTCAAAACTGGAGAAAACCCACCAATTCTTATGTAGAGTGATATATGTTTAGGTACTGGTCAGCATAAAGAAATAGTGGTGCCAGAATGAGTTTAAGCATGTCTCTGGAATTAAAGTAGTAATTTACTTTATTTATTTATTTATTTTATTTTTGTACTAGTAATAATCACTGTTAAAATTTGTTGTTTAAGAAGGATATCAGAAAACAGTAATTCTGAGAAAAATCTACAGGCTATGTGCACAATATTGCAAATTATATGTGTATGTAAACAATATATATAAAGCGTGTGTATATATATTTCCTATGTACACACACACTATATACTGCAAATTAAAGGGAATTTGGTGAAGAAGAATAATACAAACTATTAGGACATTGCAATCACTGCCTTGTGCAGAAAGCAGGAAATATTTATTTGGTTTTCACTTGACTGAATAATAACCAAAAATTTTACCAGAGATGGAGTTTATAAAACAAGCTGAAGAAAAACAATCTTCTCTCCAGCAAAAAAGAATCCAATCACACCTTATCTTCCCCTCCTGTTTGCTGGGGAAGAACAAGTGGCAGCAACACCAGCCATCAAAGTAGGCAGCACTGTGGACAGGATATGGCTGACGAAGAGCTAATTAAATTCTTTTCTCTGGCTGCATAAGCCTGTTTTCAACTCCACAGACAGATAAAAATGTCTTTCCTTTGCAGAAGCTCTCACTCTGGTCGCCACTGCATAAACTAAAACTTTGTCAGTGGGAAAAAGCTTTCTGTGAAAGCATTCATGAAAAGTCTTCCAAGCCATTTCAATTTCCTTGGCTCCAGATCCAGGATGCAATCTCTCAGGTGTTTTGCACAAAGCTTAGTTTCTGACTGGTACATAAGAGACTTCAAGAGAGTCAACTGGAGCCACTTTTTTTTTTTTTCAGGCATGTGCTCAAGGACCCAAAAGTCCTTTACACGTATTAAGCCTGTAACCTTGAGATGTCTCAGCCATCATTGCTGCTGATCCAAGCGAGTGCTTCTCTAAGCAGTGAGGCTATGCTAGAAAGGCAGAAGTTAGGTTAGGATTTAAAGATACCAGTGTGTTCCCCTGGACCATATAAAACGTGGTAAGGTAACATCTTGTCATGCAGAAATGCAGTAAGGAATGCAATTTCAGTATCTGCCATGGTTTTACTTAATTAACTGTTACTACTCTAATCATGAGTTAATTGACTGAATTTTGGATGGTACTTCATTGACTCAGGCCAGCATAATGCTGTGTTACAAATGCAATTCAAGTTTGTCATGTTTTGTTATGCAGGACTTCTTAGTATCTGTAAGGCTGTGTGCTAAGATTTCTCCTGACATCTGTCCCAAGAGACTTTCCCTGGACTGTGTCCCGAGTCTCTGCAATGTGTGGTGAGTTCTCTTAGGCCCTCATCCAGCAAAGCACTCAGGCATGTGTATAGCTTGATGATTGTAGCTTCAATTGTTTATTGACATCAGTGAGAATACTGACGTCATGAAAATTACGCACGTGATTAAGTGCTTGGCTGGGCAAAGGCCTGAGCTAATTCTCTTTTGTAAGCAGATTTGGACACAAATTGACGCTACATTTCTGTTTTCTTTTATTTATCATAGGATTTTAAGGTGAAGGTAATTTAATCTCCCATCAAAGACTTCGGCAAACACAAACATTAGAAGAAAACATTTAAATGCAATTATACTAGAGCCTGTCAAAACCACTTAGCATCACATAGTGAAGATGTTACTGGGCCTAAACTCTGTTAGCTTGAGGAACCTGAGAACTTCAAGGAGTGTTTGAAAATAGATGATGAAATATAAAATAGCAGTAGAAGAAAATATTTCCTTCCTTCTGGTTAATAAACCTCAGGAATAATGTGTCTGTGTGAAGAAGCAAACAGAAAACTCCAGGTAGATTCAGGGTAGAGAACAACTTGTTACCTGGTGCTAGGTTTCTTTTTTGGTTGTTGTTTCTTTTGTTATTTTGGTGTTGAAAGTTATTTTCACCATTATGTAAAATGTGCTGTACCAAAGCTCCTACAAAGGTAAAGGTGATAAAAGTAAAATGTGCTTGGTAATGGCTGTGTAACTGAGAGATGCCATCGGTGCACGCTGCTGATTTTTATTGGCTTCTCTGAGTAAAAAGTCTTTGCTTGTATTTGGTAATCATCTCCAAAGTATTAGTGGGTGAACTCTGCTGTAGTCTCATCTTTATATTTTCTTCCTATACCAGACAATATTTTATCTTGCCGTGAAAAAAAAATAATATGCAAATACATTCATGTCTTTATATGCATTGTGACATGCTTGGTATGACTGGCTGTGGGCAAGTCACCATCCATCTGCGTTGTGGCGCATGTCTTTGCACCTTTGTGTTCAAATAATCTTTCTTCTTTCAAGATCAGGTATAAAACTAACCCACAGCCCATTGATTTAAGCTAGCTGGGGATGTGCTATATATTTTATTTATTTATATCTGTGAAACTACTGTGTTATGTGAAATTGTTGGTGTCGGAGTAAAATGTTGATACCTATATTTGAGCGGATTGCATTTTGCTCCATATATATTTCAGCAATGTCAAGGTGCTGCTTGCAGAGGGAAGGGAGAAGCTGGATGTGTATATGTTCGATTCATTGCTTCGTAAAATGACCACATTCCTGTGTCTGATTGCTCTGTGAAAGGTTATGATTGTCTCTGAAATGTCTGCTTTTATTAAATGGGAGTGAGATTTTGTTTTTAAAAACTGTATCTATACGACAGGTTCAGTTTTCAAGACATAAGTGCAATAATTCTGTACTAAACAAAAGGCTGGCGTAGCTGACTTGGGTAAACACCTATTACTAGAAAATACCAAGTGAACTGGTTGGCTTGCTTTCAAAACTTAAAAGCAGTAGTGCTTTCTGTTGGAACTGAACAGTTGTTAAATGATTATTTACCTCCCTAGCCATTTTTCCCCTCTTTCATTGATGGCAGGGAAAGAAGAGTTATATTTGTCTTTGCATCATTTTTGTGAAGTTTATGGTATTATTTCAATAAGGTGCTTTCTGAAAACAGAAGAACTGAGGCCTTCTTATCTTTTCAAAATCTATCCATATTTAAATTGCCTTTATTCATGGTATCATTTTTTATTTGTCATGCTTCCAAGTAGTAAGTTATCTTCGTGGAACAGCACAATGCCATTTGGCTACATGAAGTGGTTCGAGCTGGTGACGTTACTGTCATAAACATCAAGCATGTGCCTGCTTCGGCTGTTTGCTGCTTTTCTTCTCTAGTCCCCCTGCCGCCTTCTGGTAGTTCTCTCCAAACTATTATGGGGGACACTGAATTCAATACAATTAATTCAGGTTGGTGAGCAGACTTGCAGCTGCTAGCAGTGGTGTTGAAAATTCTGTGGGTTTTTTTTTATGCTGCATGTTGCTTGAAGGTATATTTGAGAAATACTAGTATCTTTGCGACTCAGTTCTGTTTGTGACTATGTATTACTTCATGGTTCTTCTAATAGTAGTATCATTTTGTCATACACCACAGGTTTTTGTGAGGAGATGAAAAAATCTATTTCCCAATAGTTTTGTAAACAGAAGTGTAGAGGAAAAGTAAAAGATATTGACAATTTCTACCTTCTAAAATACATCAGGGAGCTTTATACCCTAGCTGGTTCATGCTGTTTGGTTGTAGCATCTGTTTTGTAGCCCCAGGAGAGCTCTCTTTCTCCAGAGTGCTACTGAACACAGTGGTTCTGGTTCACCAGGTCAGCCACGGTTTTGTAGCAAGACAAGGTGTTTAGCTTTTGCAAACACCTTGGTGGTCTGTGCATGCAGATAAGGAGCCTTGCTGCTTTGCTGTCCTGCCCAGGAGGAGCTGAGGAAATTCATCCCATGATTCCTGAGCCAAATCCACAGTTGAGGTAAGGTATTTGAAAATTAGTCTCAAGCTGCACTAACCTAATAGCAAAATTGCTTATCAATACTAAATCAAGCAAGTTATTCAGTCTTTCAACTTGAAGAATGGATCGAATCCCCAAATAACTCATCCTGATGGTTATTGCCTGCAGAAATAAAAAGATGTGACCTTTTCCAGCTCTCAGTCCAGCTTCGCTTTTCAGACGGTAGCTCTTGTGTCAGTCTTCCGTTCGGACAGCGCTTGCATTTTCTCCCAATTAATTCCCATCTGGATTGCTGAAAGGAATAAATCAAGATTTTTGGAAAAGCAAATGTTTGGGAGCAATGAATAAAGTGAGGTGATTGTCAGTGGTGTAGCTTTACAATCCAATTTGCTATCTATCTCCTGCTCTCAGGCAGATGGAGGAACAAACAGAGAAGCCCATATTTTTTCAGTGTAGCCTTGTAAGACTCATTGAACCCGAATATATTAAACTTGGTGGTCCCAAAAGTTTTGGGAAAGGAAAGCTGTCAGCTTACCTTCATCCTAGCAGTACGCATAGCCAGGTCCAGAGCTTAGGAGAGTGCAACTGGTTTTAATTTCATGTAGCAAAAGCAATGTGTGTTTTCCCTTTAGATTTTTAAATTGTTTGGAAAATATTCTGTGCATCGTACTGTGCAGTCACTATCACTTTTTGTAAGTGTTATGAAAAATTGAAAATAGTCACATTCAATCTGTGAAATCTTTCTGTTCCTTTCTGCTGCATCGACAATTTGATCGTTATGTCATCTCCTAAAGATTTGGTTGCTATTGACAGTCAGCAGGACACAGATTTAGTGTTACTTGGGTGATTTTGAAAATGAGTTTCATTTTCTTAAAAACAAAACACTTTTCTAACTAAAGTCATCACCATGTACAGATTTGACTTGCTGCTTCAGTACCGAAACAGTTACTCTGTTTGCCAGAGGACAAGATTTGTCTCAGATACGACACTTGCTGATTGTGAGTGAGAAGGACATCTTTTTAAATTGAGGAATGGTTTTGAGGTTTTTGGTTGGTTGGTTGGTTGGTTTTGGGTTTGTTTTCTTTTTTTTTTCTCTGATGGAAATATTATACACTGTTATGAGTGGGAAGGAAGACAGTTTGTGCAAGAGAAGGGATATCCAGTAACAGCTTGAGTCTCCTCAGGGTTAGTTGGAATATTTTACAGTATAGAGGTGTTGACCCTATCACAAAAGCTTTAGATTATACTGCCTATCACTCATACTGCTCAGCAGTAGTGCACAGAGGTCAAAATACAAGAATCTGACCTCATTCTTGAAGAACAATATTAAACTTTCTATGAGCTACCACAGAGTCAGCTACATAGCTTTTAATGGGCAGATATTCCAGACTAAATGTAAAGAGATGGTAAGTTATACGTTTATGACATTACAAAANGTGTAATAAAAAAAAAAAAAAAAAAAAAAAAAAAGCTTTCGCACTGTGCCTAAGTTGGGAGCTTCCAGTACCTAAAACTGCTTTTGAAATGATGTACCAGCAAAAGCCTGTGGTTTGAGGGAATGTGCTGCTGGATTCTATGACTGCGGATAAAGTTCACACCAGCATTTTAGTTTCCTTCTTTGGGTCATCACCTTTCTTGGGTTACATGTAACCCCTGCTTGGCCTGTCCAGATATGCTGTTGTGGTGTACGTATTGACAACTTCAAAATGATGCACTGTATTACCCTGGACCCACCAGAAATGAGTGAAATTGTGCTGTTTGGCACAAGACTAAAGGAATTGTCCTGCAAAATATACCGTTCTCCTAATTTATAAACAAGCCCACAAACAAACAAAACCACCACTACCACCACCCCCTTTTTAAAAATATGGTTGTAATTCTGTGGTGAGCCATGAAAGGTTTTCCTGTGGTACCTAAGGAAACTAATATTTTCTCATCACCAGCCTTCTGTGTGCTTCTACATCTCAGTTTACACACTTATCTCATCATTGCCATGAGTCCATCCAGCCTTGCTGAAAACATGGACACAGAGAGTCCTTCCTGGATGGAGTACAACATTGTTGAGTTCTGTACAAACAGCCTTAATGAATGTGAGTCACTGTATTCTTGGAATTCATTTCTCCACTGCAAATGGACATAATTATGTGGCTAAACTGAAAGGAGCCATAGACAAAACAGAGCCATCACAGAAGTCCTGCAGGAGGCAATCGGCTAAGAGCCTTGCCATCGCAGGCTTGTGGGAAAAGCAAGTGCTATCAGGAGAGTCATGGGAAACAAAACAAGGATGGTAAGATACCAGCATGGGCTTTACATGCAAGGACAGCAAGCAGGAGTCC
Source organism: Chloroceryle aenea (assembly GCA_013399075.1). NCBI lineage: Eukaryota > Metazoa > Chordata > Aves > Coraciiformes > Cerylidae > Chloroceryle > Chloroceryle aenea. The sequence continues at coordinate 472,554 of VWZY01006465.1, forward strand.
GGAGAACAGCAGCTGCAATAGTCACAGGCCTGCAGTCCACCTGCAAGGCCTCCAGCACCTTGTGCACGGCACAGCCTGGGTATTTCTCCAGCCTTCAACTAGCAAGCTGTGCAATGAGACTCTCCTAGTGGTGGGATTCTGCCTTCCACATCACAGAGGCTTGCCAGGTACAATTTTCCTAGGTGGCAAACCTTGGAAGTTGCTTAGGCATTTAGAAGAACAAATGGTATTTGTTGGCTTATTTGTTCTACCTGAGCATAGAGGTTGCTTTTTTAATTGCATGCTTGGTGGTAGGCTGTGTTATTTATGGAAGAGGGAAATGCATATAATTTTGCTTTGGGTTTCTGTGTCCCCCCCATTCCTGTATGGTGTGTGCTCTTTTCACAAGGTGGCTTCAGGCTACTTATGAACCTTCAGGACGGGATCACAGTTGCTCAGTGTGGATTGTGGAAGACTCTTAAATCTGTCCATATACTTATCTGATAAACGCAGGAGGGCAGAGGACAGGAAGGTGTGATAGAGGGCAAATATTAAGGTTAAAAATCATGAGGTTTAGTCTGTGTGCAAAGCGAGATTCTGTTTTATGCTCCAGAATCCCAAGACAAAGGAGACCTTTTATTCTTTTAAGTGAGTGAACCCAGGCATGCCTCTAAACATGCTGCGGACACGGACTGTCCTGCTCAGCAGTGTGTGTCTGCAGTTTATTTCCTTCAGATGAGACTCCCTCTCCCAGGTTCCTCCAATAGCTAAAAGGAGGTGAGGCTGGAGCATGGCATTTGTCCACGCATTTATCTTAGTGTGGCCTCTTTCTTCGTTCCCTCAGATCAACATATTGGCAGTGGCTGTGAGTCATGTTACCCTGAACTGGCACTGGCAGCAGCAGGAGGGCAAAGAGGCAATTGTGCTCCCTCCTTCGCACCAGTTCCTCTGCCAATACGGCATTCAGAGCACTACAATGGCATATTGTGCTGCTGGGATTGAGTGCTGCTGTTTTGATGGGGTGGGGAAAGGGTTATTATTTTTTATTCAGTGGGAGCTAGCAATCTGGAACAAGCTGCTTTAGAAAACACCCAACTTTCCCTTCATTATTACCAAAATAAGAAATGTATTATGTGGCCAGAGGACTCCATGCTGCTTATGTTGTGAAGGCTTTTTTTCCACCCATGTCAGATACTTTTACCAAACCAAAAAGACTCAGGAAAGCCTCTAAGTAATGTTAGTGTGAAACCTTTTGTGGAGAGAGGTAATACTACTAATGGTTGGTAATTACACTAATTAATTTTTTTTTCCAAGGAAATTCACAAATCTGACTTTTTCTTTGGGAAGGAAGAAATCCCTGAGTGTGTTGTTAAGTGGTGGTGTGCTTCAGAGCAAGCCTGCAGATGAGTTGTTCAGAACCAGAAGGGAGTGAAAGGTGGCAACCTAATTACTGACTTGAGATGCCTCTAGAGGCAAGCAAGTTGCCCACATCCATGTATGGCTTTCTTAGGATACCAGCCAGTTCAGCTCCAGGAACTCTTAGGAAAAAAACCCAAAACCCCAAAACAAACAAAAAAACCAAATAGAGAAGAGTTAGAAGTTTTAGCAAACAGAAGAAAATAAAAATCAATACTGAATATTAAGGACACTGTCATTATTAGTAGTGAATAGACATGTCAGAGCCTACTGTGCAGTGTTTCCATGTCTGCCAGGCTTTGGCTGGGAGACCAGAAGTGTCTTCACCTGGGTTTCCAGTTCCCAGGCTTACCTTTCTCGTAGGAGTGTGAAGAGCTGATGGTGCCGTTGATCCTTCTCCCTTTCCACCTCTTCAGGTGGCTTGCAGCTGCCACCGATTTCCTCCAGTGAACTGCAAAGACAAAGTGATAAAACAGTTCCTGCACACTTTGACCTTTGATGGTCATACACTACAAATTTATTACTAGAGTTTTAGTAATTGGTCTGAAGTTGCGCAATAACTTATGCAAGACAAAGGACTCAGTGTTACTCTCCGTCACATATGTAAATAAAGTACCTGTTTTTTTCCTTCTTAAATTTTGGGGATATTTGTGAGTTCACTGTAGTTTTGAATAATCTTCCCACATCCGTAGGAACATGCATACATAGAAATAACCGTATCTCTGGCTAGTTACTGAGTGTACTGAGATTTGAGAAACTGTCTTCAACATAAGCAGCAGTTCAGGTAGTTTTTTGTACTTTGTCATTTTAGGAAAGCTGTAGTGGCATTTTACCAGTCTTTTACTTAAGTTGATAGAAATACAAGTCTCCTAAATATCCCAAATTATAGCGTGTTAATGCTTTGTTGTTTGTCAAGATTGCAGACAGCCGTCAAAAGGCCTTTAAGCTTGTAGGAGCTAGGTTATGCTTTAGGCAGAGCCATGTGTTGAAGCTGCCCTTTTTTCCAGAAGTACTGTGCTGCTTATCACACAAAAAGCCAGGAAGGGCCAGATCTGGGTTTTCATTTCCCAGACAAGAGCTGGAGGACTTCTGTGGGTGTTCAAGGGGCACTCTTTTTGGTCCTGTAGCCCAAGGCAAAACATTGTTGCAGATTAATTTGAGACACAAGGGAAGAAGTAGTCTTGGAAGGTAAAGAAAACAACAGGATTTTGTCATATTTTCAACATGTTACATAAAACAACATACTTCTGCATAAGCTGGTAAATCCTGGTATCCATTTTCTCTGTTTTCTCTATATTCAGTGCTTTTTCTAAAGTACAACTAAAACGTAGTTGTGAATGCAAAACACTTGCTGTTGTTTTTACTTTGCAGGTGCATTCATGTATTTGTTTCTTCCTATCTGTAAACTGTGGCTATCTGTGGCTTCCTATCTGTGGCTGAGCCTGTATGCGCACACAGGTTCCCACTACCACAGTCACCCTTAAACATTAACACTTGCAACAGGCTATTTTTTATAGCTGGCACACCTTTTATGTTTAGGTAAGGGAACTTGGCACTCCGGGTGTCAGGTGTAACTGCTTCTTGGCTAAGACACCTTCTTAATGTTGAATACTGCTCAGCTTTTTATCAACGCCTTGGTTCACTGCTTATTCTGTTGTTCTCCAGAGTGCTCCCATTCTATGCCTGACCACATTATTTCTGCAGCCAGCAGCCTGCACTGCACAGGTACGCTTCGCTAGCTCCTTTAATGCCTACAGAAGATTTGTGCACGCTAGTGCTTTAGGAGTGTGCTTTGAAGCTTTCATGTTGCAGAGCGAGCTTGGCATATACAGATGGGATGAAACTGAACTAGGAGTTGTGCTCCCAGTGCCTACCTAATGCACTTCTACCATGACTGGGTGTTCATCTACAGTGCTAAAGCAGACCCCTTCCTTACCCCTGAGATACATAAGAATTGAACATCAGGCTTTCAGCACCAGCAGAGTCTCTGCACTACAGATCTGCTCCAAGCATCCTCACTGATTACTAGTGTACAGATAATGCACAGGGATACTGTAAGCTGTTTCCCTCCTGCTTTAAGTTAAGGCATCCTGCACTGAACTTCAGTAATAAGTGATATTAATCTCACTGATAGAGTCCATTTCTTCACGTTGGCAGTGTTAGACATACTCAACTTGTAGTCGCTGAGACTCTTCATTTATGGCTGCTTTAGGATTCATTGTGCTTGACCTGTGCTTGCACAGGAAGGTAGAGATGGGAGAGTTTTAGCAGGTCGTTAGGTCCTGGACCCCCTCATTTCATAAGCTTTGTCCTAAAATCCTATTCAAAGACATCTTAAGTTCCTTTGATTCTCGAGTTTCTCTATGAAAGTATTACAGGTTGAGCCACCCCTCTCTTTGTTCAGACCTCAACTGGCACTGAAGTTTCTGGACATGCTGTTTTGCAGAGTCAACATCTGAACCATTCACAGCATAGGCAGAAGTGGGGGGAGAGCTGCCAAGTGGTTCCCATGGATGTGAAGTACAATGTGAAATGGCCCTTGATTATTCTTTATGAAAGAGGCATTTGACATCTTTATTTCCTTTCAGCATTTAGTTTTGTCTCCATAAGAATCGCTTCTTTTGAGGAAAAATGGCAGTGAAATAAAGAAAGGATTGAGTTGGAAATATAGGTTGTGTTGTCAGATGGGTAAGCTCTCCTGACTGCCAGACCATAGCCAGGTCTTTCTCCTGATCAGATGTCCCTATTTGTCTGTGAGAATGTATGTCAGTTTGTGTAGAAAAGACACTTTAGCTGTTGCATTTTAACAGGTGGTCTTTGCCAAATTAATAAACTGATACCTGATGAACATACAAATTCTGCATAAGATGGCAGGCTCAACTGGAGGTCACGTTTGCCTCTCCAGTTTCTTTCAGCTTTGGGAAGCCACAGCTGGTTGACTTTTGCATGTTTCATATATGGCCTGTCTCCTGTGATGCTCTTAAATAATGCCAGCATCATACCTCAATTTAGAGACACTAAGTGCTGCAAAACGTGTAGCTGGTAGCTAATCATAAAAGCATAAAAATTGACAGCATTTGGCAAAGGGGGATATACAAAACCACATTGGACTTCCCATAAGAAAATAAGAATATTGTATAGTAGCACGGGTTCTGCATAACCTTCTCCTCCTCACTTCAGTGCCTGATGCCATTGCAGGCTTTCTTATCTAAGCATTGATACCCATGTAACCTTATACTGGCCAGCCTGGGAGTGTGGGAAAATAATTTCTCAGTCTCATTTACTTGTCTTTTGGTATTGAGGAGGGACAGGTCATAGGGGCATCAGGGTTTTTCGTTCTGCGGGAGGGCTTACGACCTGGCTCCCATTGGAGTCTTGAAGATGACATTGTTATTTTGCTGATTTGTGCTGACATGGGTGAGACCTTCTGAGAAAATCCTGTAGTCTTTTCTCTGTCAAAGACCACTTACCTTCAGCAGGTCTTCCCTGAAGAAGCTCAACTTCACTCCAAGTAGATCTGTGAACTCACCAGCCTCTCTTGTCCCCTTTTACATTTGTTGTTTTCCCATGGGTTTAAAAGCACTTTCTCCACTCTGTTTGCTCGTATGAAATAATAGGATTGTTCCAGTGGGAAAGGAAATGTGTTTTGACACCATCGTGTCAGAGTGCAACTTTGAAGGTGATTTAACTTAAGTTCCTGTTGGCATTTCTTTGGGGTTATTATCATTTTGTAAACAATACGGAGTAGGCTACAGAGCGCCAACTGCTTTATGTTTCTGTTAAATAAAACATACAGAACACCCCGTTCACATGAGCTAATCTCCAGTGCCCATGTTGTTTGGAGTCTTTGGGACCCACATCAGCAAAAAGACCAAATTTGTAGTAGGGAGCTGTGAGGCTGTGGTCACCCCAGCAGAAAGATAGGTCCTGATACCCACAGTGACTTAGGTTGTCAGAGGAATGATCTCTCTCTATTCAGATCTGTGTCTCTGAGTTGAAAAAAAATAAAAAGAGGATTTAAGAAGTCCTTTGTTTTGTCTTAACCCACCCACTACAGGCTGCTAACTTCAGGTGTTATCTCAGCGTCAGAAAATCCCTAATTTTTACATTTTTATGAACTCTGTCAATACTTTTTTTTTTTTCCTCTTTCAAATAAACCCATCCAGTTTCCATCTGTGTCTATAGCAGGTGATAGGGGTCCCTGAAGATTCCTTTTCACTCCCCAAGACACAACGGTAGCGACACAGGGGCTCCCCCAGGTGTGCAAGACCTCCAGAAATGCAAGGCCAGTTCCTGGCTGGACTCATTGGCCCAGCCTGTCCTGCCCTCCAGGAGGACCCAGAGCAGTCAGTGCTGTACAGTACCTTGCTCACTCCACTAAAGTCAAGGCTCCCACGTGAGAGTGTGGGAAGGTCAGTATGTGTCCCTTTGTTGTGTGCTGCACTGAGATCATTGGCCACTACCATTATGATTCTGTCCAGTACCTGTTGAGAGAGCAGGACTAGTAAAGGAACCATACGTAAGTTATTGAGCATCAAAGGAGTTATGAGTTGCCACATTTTCCGTGTGATAGCTTAGGTATTGTAAGGAATGACGACATGCAGGAGAAGGTTGAGTTCTGTTCCTTTTTTAACAACTTTCCCTATTGTTCTTGTAAGGGTCAGCCTTGCCAGTCAGATGGACCATGCGACCCCCTTCCAGAAGCAGGGACACACAATGCTCTCCTGTCCCTTGTAACTAGTCACACAAGGCTGACAGCTTTGTACTTGCGTGTTGAATCTAGTGTTTCTGGGAAGCTTTGGACAGAGATATATTGCAAGCTGAATAAATTCATTCTGCCTCCCCCCTGCTTTATGTCATATAATAGTGACAGAAAAAAATGGCAGTAGGAAAAGGCTGCTATTGTTAAAATAATTAATCTGGCTGATAGCCTCTTCCTAAAGGGCCCTTGGGAAAGAGGACTGCCAAAAGTAGGCTGCAGGCTGGGTGAATTTGCATAGTGTGAAAGGTGGGACATTTAATAATAAATCTGTATTTGTTATCTTGGCCTTTTACAGTGAAATGGAAATACAGCCAGCACTTTGACGTCCAGAGTAAATACCCTGCAGTATTTACTAGAGTAGACTAAAATTGGGCTTCCAGGGGGGAGTTATAAATGAAAATAAAAAAGAAAAGGGCATTCAAGCAGGGTATTGTGGACTGAGTTTTGAAAAGCTGAAAATCGTGAGTTTCTCTGGTTTTAGTTTCTGGAAGTATTGAAGAGATTAGCATAAATTTGGTTACATGAAGGATAAAGCCTGTTGTTAGAAGTGGTGGCAGTAAATGCAGCACATTATAAATTTAATAATCTGCTTCTGCTAGCTTTCATCATTTTCATACTGTTTCCCTGACAGAATTACCTGCTCTGAATTTAAGTCTAAATGATCTCCTTCCACAGATTTTGTGTTTGTCACTGCTTTTAAGCATAAGTGGGCATTTAGAAAGGTACCCAGATTTAAGATAAAGACTCCCATTTATTCAGTATCACATTGTTTATCACCTGTGAATCAAGGCTTCAGCTCTGCATAAATGATAATTACTGGTTATCTCAGGCAATTAGAAGTTATTATTTGCCAGTAGTTGGGCTCCTTATTTTAATTGCTTTTGTATCTAACAAGGTACACGTTCCAAGCAATTTAAGTTTATAGTTTTAAAAGGCAGTGTTGCCCAGCTGGGTTGGTGTGGTTCATGCCTGCAAATGCTCTGCACCAGCTCCAGTTTTCCTTCAAACCAAGCAACAGGATGGTTATTGTTGACAGCATATCTGCCATCATTGTAGGAGAAAGTAAGCCTTCAGGATACAGAAAGATACTGCGTGAGTGTGTAATAATAAGAAACGGTTTTGTGGTTTGTTTGGTTTTGTTGTTTTGGTTTTTTTTTTTCCTACTGTTCTTCGTGTTCTGAACTTATTGGAACATTTACACGTAATTCTGGGGAAAACATCTTGTTTAAAACTGTAGCTGGCTGATCTCTAAAGTACTCTTTCCTACTGTTGTGACGGTTTTTGAAGCTGTGCTGGTACAGCCTGTTAACACCGTATCAAGTGCGGGCTTCATGGCTTGTTCAGTGCATTACTGTATTGGGTTACACCAACAAAGGTGATGGGAAAAGCAAGCAGAAAATGAAACAATGGCTCAGGATGGCCACCCCCCAGTAAGCAAGTCCAGATTTCTGAGAGTGCCCCATTTATTAACAGGGACAGGCTGATTTCCAGCCTTCAGCCAAATTGCACAATGCTTGGTGCCACGCAGGCAGAAGCCAGTCAAGCACAGCATACAGAGCAAGGGGCTGAGCTATCCAGATGTCAAGGAGGCAGTTTCAGATTCGTTGGCTAGACTTGTTGAGCCAAGATGCACCTGAAAACTGCTACCTTAAAATCTTTGTCTGTAAATGTTTTATCCCACTGTTCAGAGTAACTATTGATTTCAGCAGTGCATTCACCAGCTGTCGCTGACTGCTACAGGGAGGAACCAGAGGTGCTGACTCAGCCCAGATGCTTAAATGCAGTTAATATATGGGATCTGCAACACAAGGTTTAAGTCTGTGTTACAACACTCCCTTCTCAGTGCAGTATCACCATGCCCAGAGAGTTGTCAGTATTGCTGCTCTGCTTTCGTGCTCATTTCTTTACTTACTGTGACTTTTGTTATCCTTTGCATATCCCCCTGTGCCTGTAATTGTCCAGCATGTTGTAAGTCTCTTAGTATTATTTAGAATCAATGCCTTTCCATATACATGTCTGGTTCACTGGTCTGCTTCGCTGACAGATGCTTAGGGGCAAATCTTCAGCTGGTAAAAATAGAGCTCCCTGCAACAGTCATAATTTACACCAGCTGAGAACCAGCCACTTCTGCTCTATCGAAAAATATCTGTCTCTGAGCAGCAATTTGTTACTTAACAATGAAAATGCTCCCGGTCATCAATTTCTCATTCCAAATCACCGTGAAAACATGGTGTTTGTTTGGGTGGTTGTTGGGTTTTTTTCCTTGTTTGTTTGTTTGTTTTAAATTTTTTGTTTTGTTTTAGACTAGTCTTTGTTTTTAATAGGAGCAGTGTTGCATAATCTGGACTATAGCATGTTCTTGAAAGTGGATTTGATATATGGATTTTCTTTCTTCTTAAAATATATTAAGAAAAACATTCTGCCTTTTTCTATGAGATTATGTAAATGCTTCATACCTGCCAAATCTTTCTGGTTGGCCACTTCCACATCTATTCCACATTGTGTCAGGATGCATGTAGTTTTCTCTAGTTGTTTTTCCAAAATTCTCCCCAGAACCAACTTTTTTAGCTGACTTCAAACATGTTATCCGCTTTAAAATGTTGGTAGGTGTGATAATTTTGTAGTATACCTGTAATCTCCCCTTATGGAAATTAATGGATAAAGCCACAGCTTTGCATGCCTATCTTTATAAGCCTGCAGCATCGAGGACCTAGTCTGTGTTAGAGCTGGAAAGATCATTCTTCAGTACACTGCATGATGCTGCCTGAGTAGGGGGTGGGCTTCTCACTCTTGCAGATGCTGGTGACTACTCTGGGCCTTGACATGTCCCAGGTCACAACTAACCAAGGGCCGGTGACTTGGGAGAAGGTCAGGTTGCCACTGGATTTGATGACCAAGGTTGCTTGGTTCGGAAGAACCAAACAAGTCTGTTTTGCCCAGGTTTTTAATTCTTTGAGGAATCTCCAGTTATTTGTACAAATTGGAAGCCATTGGCTAGTGACTTTTGTCTGTTTCAGGGTTTTATGTCCTAAACAGTAGTGCTTATTTTTACAGAGCAAAGAGGCCTATTTTTTTCCTCTTTACTGGGAGAAGTTCAGTTTTAATGTTCAAAGTGGACTTCTGAGGCTGACCTTTATTTAGCTTCTTAGCTCTTAAAATGCTTGAAGTTTTCTACTCTAGAGACCATGCAGAGGGGTTCCCAGAAATGCCCTAGCTCTAAGTTAATTTGTAATCTATATTTATATCAAACAATCATGGATTTCTTTTACTACCCCACTTGCACAGTCATGCAAAACATCTTTAAAAAGGAAAAAAAAAAACACAAACAAACAAACAAACGAAAACAACAAACACAAAACAGAGAGGTCTATTTCAAATGGGGGAAAGCTGAAGAGTGAAATGGTAGGGAGATGGAGATTCAGTATTGTTCAGGATGCCATTATTATATTAGGTAAAGGCTGGCTTCTTGCATAATGCATTAGAACTGACAGGCTTGCTCCTTCTTTTGGAGGCATCTAAATTGTATTTCAGTTGTCCCACAAAGATGGAAGAGTTTGTACATGTGGGCAAAGTTACATGGGTTTCTTTACAGGTTAATTTGGGGATTGTCTGGTTTGGGTTTCTTTGAGGTTCTTTTTGTTTATTTGGTGTTCTGCTTTTTTTTGCATGTGTGTTTTTTTTGTGTGTGTAGGTTTTGTTTGTTTTCTTTTTGTTTTCTTTTTGTTATATTTTGGTTCTTTTTTATTTTTCCCACAGCAGTGAATTGCATCCCTCTATCAAGAAACAGAAAAAAGGAAGAGCATATGTAAACATCTTAATGCTGGATTTCTTACGAGAATGATATAAAGAAGATGACACTTTTTCAGCATTGTAGCTCTGTAGAAGTAATACTGAGAATCATGGTCATGGGATATGAAAGGAGAGGAAGTTATTGTCACTTCTGAATACAGTCAGTGACAACTGAGCATGACATGTGTGTTACTTTCTAACTATTACTGCTCATTCCAATTTACCTGGACCTACTTAATAATCCTATTTCCTCCTAACAGATAACCACACGGGCTATCACAGTATGCAGTAGTTGATGAACTCACAGTGCAAGACTTATGTTAGAGCCTTCCTGTATTCATACAATTAATCTTCAGATTTAGGGTGCAGGTGGGAAACTGTATCTCTGTTTGAAAAGCTTCAAAGGTTGATTTCTTCATTGTTTACATGTCTTTCAAACTGTAGTTAATACAAGTCGTTCATATTGTAGGCTACAGAGCCTATGTCTTAGTAGAAATTAGAAACAGAAGAGCCCTATTCCAAAGAAATGCAGCATGGTCCGTCTTCCTTTCTGTCCATCTACCCATCAGGCACAGACCATAGCAGGTATGTAAGCCAAAAGAACCAGATGAACACTAGACTGATTACAGAGATGGAGGAAAAGGTGAAGTTACCAAAAAGGCATGACTAAATGCTCATGCTTCTGTATGAATTAAGGGGAAGGTATAAGTAATTGTATGAAAACTGCCTCTCTCTTTATTTGTTGGGGGAAAATTACTTAAAGGCATTGCTTTGAAGCTTAGAAGCCTACTAGTCTGATAATGTGTCTGTGGTCACACTGCAAAGGAAATGGAGAAAATAGTGCATAAGGTCTGGATCCTGTCTCCAAGTGCAGTACTAGCTTGCATCAACAACCCAACAGCTAGCTCTGTGATCAGGCAAGTGGATTAGAAACCAGTTCACTATGGAGTCAGTGCAAATATAAGTTGTAGCCGGCAATCCCATCATGGTATTATTTTGATAGACGCCATTAGGATGCCAGCTGAGAACTTGGAGGCAGATGGAGAGCATTAATGGGCAGCATGCGGTTATCCAGGAAAGCAGCAGCAACTTCTGAATGGAAAATGACAACACATAGTCCATTTGTCTGAATTGCCCAGCATATGGGAATATCTGACAGCGCAGTGAAGACATGATGTCATTTTCCCTAGAGAAGGTTCTTGCAAAATGTGCTGTAGCTCTTGCATTCGGTATCTCTTCTTCTCCTCTGCTTAAATGTTTCTGTCAGTTAATTTGGCAACACAATTTTGAAAACCAGGTACATTCCAAGTAGTTAAATGAAAATGGATTTTTTTTTGTCTCCCAGAGACTGGATATGATTCTCTCTCATTGGTGCTGAACATTTCAACCTTTAGACATTAGTGTACCAAGAAATCTACTAGTATGTCTGTTTGCTCCTTCCAGGTATATGCATTCATAAATTGGCTGTCTAGGTTTATTCATTCATAGATTCAGTATGTGCAAAACCTCACAAAGTCAAAGAAATGGGGTTTTCTGCAGTCTGTTGAAAATACATGTAAGCTGATGCCCATTTAAATACTGTACTTGCAATAGATTATCTGGTACACCTAGTATGGAAATACTCTCAAAATGTAGCCAACTGCTGTTATGATGTAAGGACTCAGCCTACCATTTCCTGCTGATGACCCATCTTCCATCCCAGTGAGGAGGAGGCAGGCAAGGAATAAAGAATTTGCATGCACCACAGCTGGTAGCTGTGTTCATGCAGAATGCAGCTGCAAACCTCTTCTTGGTATGTGTTTGTTCCCTCGGGCTCACTGCAACAGCATGACTTAAAAAGTGTGCTGTGCTACATTGGATCGTTTTCTCTGTATGTTTTATGGTGGCAATAATTGTCACCTATTTGTTTTCTGTCTGCTTCTGTGTGATTTTACTGACCATTTTGCTAACAGGCATTTCACTTCCAAGCTGGAGAATTCTAGTCTGCAACCACCTCACCAGTCATAAAAGCTCATTTTTGACCATCATCTCTGTTCCCCTTCTTTTTACCTTTCCTTGTCATGACTTTACAAAATGTCTGAAACTTCATCAGTGCCCAAGGTATGGCTGCTGCGTGGATTGCTACCATGACATACCGGGGTTTTTATTAAATTTATAAACTGTTAGCTTGTCTCTCGTCTTATTAGGCATATTGTAAAGCAGGTACATGTCTTCAGATCTTTACCTACTTACCATGTTTACTATATATCCTGTCTTAGAATCTTCCTTCTTGTTGTCTTTTAATTTTAGTCTTTAATTATTTAATCCCATCATTTTAAAGTGCATCTTCTTTATTTCTTAATCTTTTACTTGACAGTGCTTTGAGTTCCCCTTTTCTTTCAGAAAGGAAAACCGTTCATTTGCCTTGTGAATATCAAAAATATGACATGGATAACACAAAAGAACTTACTGGAAGAAACATTGCAACTCTCTTTTAAAATTCCTTCATTTGTATTGCAGTATTGATACAAAATGGTATCATAAATTATACTGATTTCTTTTTTTCTGCAACCTTTTTTCTTTTCTTGCCCACACAGAGCATTTAATAAAAGAAAAGAAAATGTCACTGAATCTGTGGAAGTGTCTATATATATTCGTCAGAAAAATGCAGTAGAGTGGCATTATGTTCAGGACCCAGTCAGAGTGGTAATTATTCTTTCAGCAGTTTAAGACTGTACCTGTTCCCTGCATTTTAAGTGGCTGACAGAGAACAAGGCACTGCAAATTGATTAAATATTAATTGTGACATTGAAAATTTCTGTCTCATATTGTTTGGCTGCACTGATCCGTAACCTGCATTTAAACAGTGTGATGCAACTGCTTAAATGTGATTAAAGTATTCAAGGCAGCATTTTATATGAAGGCCCTCTACATCTATATGGAAAAATTTATTTTTGCCTTCCAGTGTGCCTTGGGAAATGGTTCAGTGTTGTTAGTTCCGCACACAGAAGTAACAGTGAGGTCAAATGAAAATTTCCATACGGTAGGGTTCTTCTTGTAGCTTAGTGGACATTTTGTGGGTGAAGCTCTGACAGTTTTAGCAGAAGGCTATTATTGTGATAAAGAGTAGGGGTCAGTGCAAGACTTGCATGATCAAAACCACATAGACTGCCTAGGTGTGTCTCTGCTGGACACACACTTCCCCTTTTATTTAAAGAAATTCTGCAAGTGCTTATTTATTGCAGTGAAAGGCATGATGCAGACTCACGGGCCCCCTCTGTAGTGCACCTCAGGCAGGTCGCTTTAGGCAGTGTGGAGCCCTATGGACGGGCCACTTACTCCTCCACAGAGGCTGCTATCAACCAGTGACCACGTCAGCAGTCTGCGGGTGTAACACTCTTACTCCATCCATTGCTGAGGCATACTGCCCAGGCTCTCTAAGGTCCTTTTGGATTAATTTTTGATGTGTATTTTTGAGAAGTCGTCAAAGTGCATATTTAAACTATAGCAATCATTGGTAAGTAGTTTACTATGGATTTTAATAGAGTTTTCCCTTCTAGTGCAATAAAAATTACTCTTAATTTGATTTTCCCATCAAAAAAGCTTTCTTCTCCTTTAGTTTTATTTTGTACATTTTTAATTACTTCCCATTTCAAGTGCATAGTTTTGTTTTAATGTACTACTGGGGAACCTGTTCTGTCCTAAAAATATTAGTTGTTTTAATGTTAAAGCGTTTCATTCCGTGTATTTCCACCACTGGAGATTAAGACATTTCCCTAGTTTTGTCATGTTTCATACTTGGAAAATATTTACCTCGAGCTGTTTTTCCTGTGTTATTTTCTCTTCTGAGGCATGTCACATGATGACAGGAGTCTACGTTTTGTGAATTTTAAATGCTTTGTGGAGATTTCATTTTGAAACTTCAAGACATTTTCTAACCATAGGAAAAATGACAGATATGTGTACACGTGCATGCGTAAATTTTTCATATACTTCAATCTTCTTGATTTCATGTTTAATAATTACACAGGCTAAGGGCACAATGTAGCTGTAAGAAAGAAGTGCTTACTTGGCAGTATCACCATCTGATCTGAACTGCCAACCCTTCAGCTGTGTGGTGCCTGGCCCTCTGCTTGACTGAGGTACCCCCTGTTCTGCAGCCATAGCTCCCTTACCCAGATCAGCTCACCAAACCCTTATTCCCAGTATTCCACTGGTTTACTTCCATCCTTTTTCCACTTGGTTAAGCTACTCTTTTTAATTTCATGGTTGAAGTCTTAAAAGCCTGCCCTGATACCTTGTTTGTCATCCATGTTGCCAGAGTCTCACATTTATCCTCCCACATTCTCCCTAGCAATTATTTTGTACTGAGGCAATGCCTTTACAGTCAACTCACTCTTCTAAAAGTGGCAACAAAATCCCTAGGTATTTTTTCCCCCAAGGTAGTTGTTTCTTTGAAGTCACTTTTCAGTTGTCACTGTTTAAAGTCAAATGCATTGGTCCTTGTGGGGGGTTAGTCCTGTAAACACAGATATAAAGGCTGTTTTCCCAGGGCTGAATGCTCCCACTCGATGGCACCATTAGGTTGGTGTTTGGCATGCTGGAAGATCAAGCACTTTGGACAGACTGTGTGAAAGGGAGATGCCATGGTTTAAAGAGGAAAGCTGCGTTCTTAGCTCATATGTTGGTTTTTTACCAGGCTTAAGTGGTGGTTTACAGAAGCTGAAAGTGCCGGGGAGAAACATCATGCTGATAGAAAGCTGCACAGCTGGTGTGGTTATTCTGTTCTCTGCTTGTACCACCCAGTTGTAATGAGGAGAGCAGGACTGAGATGTTGCAGTTTGAGAGAGGGACAGCAAGGTCTCCAAGGTGACAAGAAATTTTACTGTGCCTCTTAACTGCATAGAAAGAGCATAGTTTAAATAGGGGCTGACCTTGTGGTGGCTGTAAAAGCAAGGGGTACAGCAGAGTCAGGTCTGAGTATCTGTTTGAGAGTAGAGGCCAATTATCATGTATCTTTGTAATATTTATCCTAAATATCCTGTATGTCCTGCCATATTGCATTTTTCATTGGAAAGGAAACCATAATTTATCTTCACAAGCAATATCTTTCTTTCTGCTTATTAACTTTTTTCCTCTGTTAATCTACTACTCATCACTACTCCCAATCCTCAGTAATCACCTGTTCATGGCCCATCAGTCTACTGGTCATTATTTTTTAATATTATTAATTTAAAGTTGATGTTCTATCAATTCATCAACAGCTGGTTGGGAGTGAGTCACTTCCACTGTTTCAACAACATTTCCCAAACTTGCTGTGTTTGAATACAGTGCTGAATAGATGTAAGCAAATTCTTTGTGTGTATTTCTGTTTGAAAACTGCTCAGTCACAGCAGCCTGCTCCTCAAAAGATCTCAATGCTATTAACTAATTACAAAGAGCTGTAAATATTCAAAGTGCTCCACAGACATACATGGAGCTTGGACTGTGAGCCGAAGCAAGAACACTCGAAATCAGACATGGCATAGCAGGAAATTGTTATGAATAGACCCATCTCATTTCGGTGAACGTTACATGGTGCTCACTACAAAGGTATATGACCATTTCCCAGGTGCTGCTGGGATTTATTCCCTCTGAAGTGGTGGAGCTGCATCTGTTCCACTTCTGCATCTTCTTTTTCGGTATGTGCCTCCGTGATGGCACTGCTGCAGCTTTGTTGGATTTTTAGGCAAGAAGGTTTCATCGAAGACCCTGGCTTAAGCTGATGAGATTTAGGAGAAGTCCAAGAACATGCCCTTTCACATTGCCATGCTGCCTGTCTCTGTCTCCTCAAATGCCCAGTCTTTGCTATGCCCCCTCTGCCCAAAGCAGCCTTAAGTGTTGGCCAGCTCATTGGAGTGATCCCCACAGAGAGGGGTAAAGGTGTGAATAACACGGTGCCAAATGAGCTCCTGAAGTAGGGATTAGTATTTATACAGGGGGTTTTGTGGCTTCAGCAGTTGGGGCACTCAGCACTTGCCTTTTTTATAAATTGATTTTGTATTGTCTGTAAATAAAGCTCTGTCCAGCTGTCGGGCAGCTTCATTCATTTCTTCTTGTAGATGGCCTCCAGTTTTCAGTTGTCCTAGCTCATCTTGGCACATGGTGGCTGGTGGTTCTTTTGTCATCACTTCGGGATGACATTTTTCTGTTGGCCATTAAGAAGCTCTAGGATTTTGTCTAAATGACTATTTTGTGCAGTTTCTTGGTTTCCTAGTTATATATAATCTGTAAAAATTAATACTGTACTTACCCAAGAAAGCAAGGCTTTAGTTATTATGGTTCTCACAGGTCAGTAGTGATAATGAAGTCATCACTAAAGATTTGCTGTAATCTCAGTTTATACAGATGAAACAAAGCTTCTGATTTTAAAAAAAAAAATATAATAAAGAATAAACAGGCTTGCTGTTCTTCCTTTTTCTTATCTCTTTATTGAAATAATACTGGTCATTGTCACACAATGTTTTCACCTATGTGAATAATTGTTTTGTAGCGTGTCATATAGAACTGCAAGCTTTTCCTGACAAACCTATTAATTTTAACTTCCATCTGCCATTTTCTCTGTTCTCTTTGAACAAAGAAAAAAAAAGTTGGACAGTAAAAAAATCTGACAAAATACTCCTTGTCTAGCTCCTGTCCTCCCCACACTCGTGGGGTAGTGGCTGGGTGCTGCTAGAGCCCAGCCCTCAGCTTTGCTGGGTTGCCTGGTCCTGGTACTGGCGCAGCTTGTGAGCTTCATGCAGGGAGCCAGACAGCTCTTGGCCAGCAGGAGGGGAAACACACAGGAGGGGGAGTGGGTGAGTAGGAACCAGCTGAGAGTGGTTTCTTTTGCACAGAGGCAGATCTTCAATTCCCTTAAAGTGAATAGCTTTGGGATGCAGAAATGAGTTAGGTTCTGTGCTTTATGGACATTTCTCTGAACTTTGTTTCTTTGCCCATCAGTGTTTTTCCATAAATACAGAGTAAAATTCCATGTTTTCCTTTTGTTGTATTGGTGGATAGTGAAAATTGTGTTTCACATGTGATCCAGAGTGTGGAGAAGAAGCCAAACAGGTTTGGCTACGATCTTCCTGGCTCTGTGTGCTTCAGAAATGACAAGTTGCAAGGGTCAGGGCGCAGCAAGTGCCAGGGGATTGCTGGGGCATTCAGGGGGGAAGCCCTTGTGCTAGGACATTAGATACCTTCCTAGGTATGGGCCAAAGTTACACTGGGACGTCAGCCCCCATGCTGGGCAGGGCTGGAGATCAGTAGGTCCTACAGCATCACTGCTGGGGGGACTAACGGCACCAGGCTGGGCAGAAATGGGGTTGTGTACCATAGATAATGAAAATTAAGGTATTCATTGAAATACCCTGCTTTGCTTCTGCTCTACCAAAACCCTCATCAAATAAACTAAATAAAAATGAAAACTAAGTCTTGCCAAAACAGGATGGAGCTTTTATTGAATATGGACCTGAGAGTTTTATTTATGTTCCCAGGAGCTGAGAACATGATAATATCAGCAAATAAAACTGTGGTTTGTGATCCAAATTGAATAATGAACTTGCTCCTATATTGACTTGTCTTAGTTGAACTAAATGGTTTACCTAGTTTGCTTGCCATATGACAGAATGTATAGTGTGATTTCTATTTTGTTCTACTTTTTCGAGCCTATTCATTTTTCATTGTTCTTGAGGTGGTTGTAAGAGAAAAGGCCCTCATCAGCTCCAAGACAAACAATGAGCTGGTTTTATTCCAGATGCTGAGTTACTGTTCAGAAGTCTTTGCAGTCACTAGGAGGTCCAGCTTGCAGTACTGTAACCTCAGCCTATTCAGGGAGAGAGCCCATTAACACACTGTGACTGTTTTTCAGTGTAGGGTAATGAGCATACCTTTGGCACTGACTGCACTGGCTGTGAAATTATAGATAGTACACAGAAACATCTATTCTAAACTAAGCCATCAGTTGGTTTTCACCTGTTTTCTTTCAAACTCGCGCCCCCCCCCCCCCCCCCCCCCGCCC
>VWZY01006465.1:490544-561480 GCA_013399075.1 Chloroceryle aenea
CGTTTTTCTTCCAAACCCCCCCCCCCCCCCCGCAACCTCTAGAAGAAAATGTATGCAGGAATACTTTATCACTCTTCTTTCCCTCCCACACTGCCCAATTCTGCACCCTGAAAAGAAGTATTTTCTGGAGGTTATTTTTCTGACTGCAAAACAAAAAGGAAATTCTGCCCCTCTTTAAATTAGATGTAAAACTTTTGCTGTATCATCCATAGGCTAGGCTAACCACAGTCTAGGCTAAGGTCGAAAACCAAGCGGCCTCCTGTTTGTTCAGCCCAACTTGCTCATCTGCAGGATCATCCCTTTTCACTACTCGCTGGGGAAGAAGGTTCTTGTATAGCTCTGCCCTAATGCTCTACTCTGCTAAAGGTAGTAAGAAGACTAGGAGGAAACTATGAGTAAGAAGGTCAGTGCATCTTAGAGCACAGCTTAGAAGCAATCTCTGGTAAGCATGAAATGCTTCCAACAGATTTCCTGACTTTTCCATTGGTATGTATAGAATAGCCTAGAAATTGCAGCTTCAGCTGCAA
The DNA here is from genome assembly GCA_013399075.1 of Chloroceryle aenea. Classification (NCBI taxonomy): domain Eukaryota; kingdom Metazoa; phylum Chordata; class Aves; order Coraciiformes; family Cerylidae; genus Chloroceryle; species Chloroceryle aenea. The sequence goes on from VWZY01006465.1 coordinate 491,072, forward strand.
ATTAAAGACGTTTTTAAAAATGTTGCCTTAGAGATGGCAGCACATGCTGTGTATAAGACTGAATTAGCCTTACTTTCTAGACTGCTGTTTGTGGATTATGCTTTAATGGCTCAATCCTGCAAGCTGCTGGGCAAATCTGGTTTTATCCACTTAACGGACAGGCTTTGCTTTAGTGTGTGCATGGTCTCCAGAAGAATAGAGCTGTAAGCTTCTATGGAGACAGTTATTTGAGCTACTTCAGGCCTGAACTTTGAGCTGTGCATCTGAAGAGTTTTAGTTCTTTACCTCTCATGTCACTCCCTTTCTCCTGCCCAAGGGGAAAATGAGCTGCCTCACTGCACATGGAGACACCTAATATGATGCTGGTTTACAATTAAACAGTAAGTCTTGATTATTATTTCTAGTGCTTTCTGAAATATTTTCATCAGTTATGTGCACAGCAATCCCATGATCGAGCGGGTAAGAGTTGCATCTCTCTTGGCTTTTTTTGCATGCATCTATTTCACAGGGCTTCCCTCCTCTTCTTGGGATGTTTCACAATTCTCAAGACATCAGTTAACGTGTCTCCACTTCATTGACCTTAGTGGCTGTGGCACTGTCCTTGCCTGGAGGTTGATGTTTGTAGTACCTTCTCTTCAGTCTGTCCCTCCTACTGCACAGGGCACTCAGTCATTTCAGTCCTATGTGTGGTACGTGCAGACCAGTCTCTGGACCAATTTTCTGTAGGGTCTTGCTGCCTGTATCTTGAAAACCTCACATAACACCACAATACCTGTCATTTTGTAATGCCTGAGGTTATAGTATCAACTGAGTGATTTTGATGCATTTAGACTTATCTTGCAAATGAAACACAAAGGGTATATTTTAGCCGATAGATTGCATAAGGCACCTGTCTGAATGCCTTCAGACAATGGATCTGTGCAGTCACAAAGGCTTGTTTCTGCCTAGGACAACTTCAAAGCTGTTCTCCTTAGGAGCAACACAAGTCCTTGCTTTTGTAGTTTGTGTTCACTACTTCTTTCTTTGCTTTGTTTGAAGACAAAAATTACTCCTGTCTCAACCCCCATTTATTCAGTTTGTGTTTAATTTGTATCTGTGTTTGCCTCTCTTTCGACATTAATATCTTTGGTCTACATCTTCAAATGCACCAGCTGAGACTCAAGAAAGGTCAGGGGTTAGTCCTTGCTTTGTGGAGGCTGTGGTCCTACATATATATTCCTGTACAGTGTCTGTCGTCTTTGCAAACAGCAAACGATATTCAGTTCATGACACATTTAAGAAATAATAAAATAATGAGCCCCTACCCCAGCGAGGTTTGTGAGAGATATAAGATGCAGGAGAGGGATGGCAAGACTCGGGAGCAAGACAGGCACGGGCAGTGAAGCCATTTCAGGTGCTAATCCTCAAGCTCTGTCACCTCCAGAGATGCTGAATACCCTCACCCCAGCAGGATGCTGAATAAAAGCATTTCTTGCAGAATAAAGAGAGGATAAAGAGCTTAAGAGAGGGTGCCCCCATTTGTACTTGTCAATTGGTAAACACATTGCATCAAAAAAAAGCTGAATTTGAAACATAAATCTACTTTTTTTTCCTTGCACTCCTGAATGCTCCTAAGATACTTGCCATTCTGCTAGGGTGGTATTCATCACAACCCCTTCCTGGCAAGCCCCAGGCCCACACAGCCTCCCCCAGCAAGCATGGCATCCTGGGACTACACAATAAATTCCTCCCCTGCAAAACCTGGGGCTTGATTTTGGCACAAGATTTTGAAAGTGGCAACCCAGGGGGAAGAAGAATTCAAATTCAAACTTCCCACACCGCAATACAGAGACTTACCACTGAGTCACCAAAGCTGCTTAAGAATACTGTTATAATATTTACTGAAAACAACATTCCTAGCTGAGAAAGCTGAAGAATATTCAGGCCGTGTAAAATTAAATGTCCTCTTTAAAGTGTCCGTTTTCAGCCTTCTTTTTCTCACTGAATTTAAAGGACATGTAAAAGGGTTTTCAGACAGGAAATATAACTCAGTTCATGTAACTCAGTTCATTTTTTGAGTCAGGTTATATTGAGTCAGGTTATACTGTAGCTTCAGATGCTTGAGAAGTATGAGGTACAAATGGAAGTAAAACCAGCAACCTTTCATGTAGCTTTACAGATCTGCATTGTTGGTGCAAGTCTGTGTCACCACAGGAAAAAATCAAGCAAGAAAAGAGGAAAAGGAAATGTCAGGGAATATTTTGCCTAAAAACATTAAGTATTAGTGTTCCAGGGTTTGTGTTTGTGGTGTTTTTTTGTTTGTTGTTTGTTTTTTGTTGTTTTGGTTTTGGTTTTTTTTTTTTTTTTTTTTTTTTTTTTTTTTTTTTTTTTTTTTTTTTTTTTTTTTTTTTTTTTTTTTTGTTTTTTTTTTTTTTTTTTTTGTTTTGGGTTTGGTTTTTTTTTTTTTAACTACAGTTGCTTTAGTGTGAACTTTACTTGCTAGAAAAGGCCTCACATGTTAGTAGAGAGGTCTCTCTTGTTAATTGCCCATTGAAGTTAATTCTGACTTATACAACTGACCTTTATATCTGAGGACAAAGACATCCAGAATTTGCATTCCACTTTGGACCAGATTCATTGAATCAGAATTACACTTAATTGCACTATGAATTGCAAAATACAGTCCTGCCTATGAGATGCTTTCATATTGTGGCCTCTTTATAAAATGCGTTAATGGCACAGTGCACTGAATTGATCTTGGTAATTATATTTCTGCAACTGTACAGGACTTGCTGACTTTTTAGGTGATGCAAGGAGAGCTAATGGTGAATAAATTTAAACTGTGTGTAGCAATTACATTGTTCTTGGATGTTTAAATATTTCTACTTTATATTTGAAAAATCAAAGATTTGTACTATTTGTTCCTGTCTTTTACCCCATGATTTCATATCATCTTTCACTGCAGTAACTCTGGCAATTCTGTAAGTCCCTCCAGATCCCTAACAATGATCCCTGCCTGCACCCCTAGGTGCTGTCTTTTCTAAATGTTCTATTAAAAGTGAAAGAGAATGTGTTACTAAAACTAGGCTTCAAATAACTGAATTTATTAAAAACAGCCCCCAGATTAGATCCGTATATCCTTGGTTGTTTCGAGTACAGGAGTCTCTCTGTGTGATAGCAGCCCAGATGCAGGTGTACAAACAGCTGCCCTGACTGGGGTTGATTTGAGCTGTTACTCCCAATTGAGTAGAAAATTCTTTCCTGTTTAATATTTTGATAGCTGACCTACAGAGCACACTTGTGTCAATTTTCAGTTTTTGAGTATGGAGTTGACAGGTTTAAAAAGTAATGCCTAAAATTTTCAGAAGATCTAAGGATTTTGTATACTGAATTCCACTGAAATTGTGATGGAAGTTGACTTTCCAAGTCATTAATACTTAGTTTTTTATCACCTGTGTATTTTGTTACCAAAAAAAAAAAAAAGTTAGAGGTTATGTAGGTCACAAAATAAGTGCAAAAACCAGGAAGTGTCATTTTTATGTAGCTTATTTAGCAGTGATGCCGATGTCTTCCCAAGCAACAAAGCAAGGATTATTTTCAGTGTTTCATAATTTAACCAAATCTCATTGAAATTCTATAGAAAAGGTGTAAAACATTTTTTTGTAATGTAAGGCAGATCTCCTTATTTCCCATGAGAGGATTTTTGCAAGTGATGGAGAGCATTGATACGCGAAGTAGATTCCTTTGATTCACAAAATAGTCTTTGCCTCAACTGGGGAGAATTTGGCATAGTCCCTGGTGATTTGTCTGTATTTCTAATTCTGCAGGAGCTGGCTATTGCAGCAGCTAAACCCAAGGAAAACTGTTACTCTAAAAAGTCTCATTAAACAATATCAGTTGAACCGTGAAGAAAAAAAGGCATGTCCTGTGTGGTATTAACTTAATGAATCTCCCTTGATTTCAGGGCTTATGCTATCATGTATACCACCTGAGGGATTCTTGCCCATGGTGTTTACTTAGCAGACACTGGAATTTTCCTTATATTTGGCCGATTAAATGTTATAAATTTAACCAGACCATCCACCAGTGAGAGGGATGGTGCTCATAGGTGAGGTAGTAGTAGTTGGATTGGCTACAGTATCACTCTTATCGTTGAGAAACTGGCTGCTTGGGTATCTCAAAACTTTTAATGTAATTGCCCTTTGAATTAGAAAATAACTATTTTTCTTTTTTTTTAAAGTGTCTTAGCTGTGTAACTTTCTTGCTTTTTGTAAGAGATTTTTCCTTTTCTGTTTGAGAGAGGAAAGATCAATCTTATCTTCTTTAGGGATTTACTGTAGTAACGATGGCTTTATGTTTCTCATTCCTTTCCTGAGACAGTGTTTCTCCTCCTTTGCTGGAAACTACACTTCTGTGCCCTCCAGTGCAAAATAAATTAGTGAATGAAACAGAACAGAAATTACCCAGAGGCTGGGTTTTTCTATTTTTATTTTTGTAAGTGTACTTTTAAACAAATCTTGTCTTCCCATACAAAGACTTCCCTGGCATCCCTGAGAAACTAGTGGTGCTGAGATGTCTCTGCCTGTACAGGACTGGTGGGAAAAGTGCTGGGTTGAAAAAAGTAATTTAGTAGTAGCAGTAGTACCATTATAATAATTATATTTTGGAGTGTGAGACCAGGATCTGATTGTCCTAAATGATGTCTAAAATGATCAATGGTAGCACAGTGTGTGTGAAGTGAATGAAACACCTGGAAGTTTTTAAGCTAGCAATTAGGATGCACTTTTTTTTCCCTGGGAGTTTCCTTGAAGATGTGTGGATTTATTAGATCAAATCAGTGTATGTTTCAAAGACTGCAGGTAGATCAGTTTTAGATGTATGTTTTCCAACTCAAGCTGCAATAGGACATGTTCTTGGCAAAACAATTGTTCTACGATTGCTTCTATCCACCATAAATCTCCCAATGGACTTCAGCATTCTGCAATTAGTGACATTAACACGTGGTTCTCTGTCAAATCTGAGTGTCAGTGAAGAGAAACACTCGTAGAAAAAATAGGCAATCAGCCACATCTAATCTTACCTCCTTAGTAATTTTTGGTTGTATAATATTTGTGTTGGGGAAAGAGTTGTTTAAATGTTCTCACTTTGCTTTGTCTTAGTGGTGAGGGTTATTTATACTGGTTTATGTACATATGATAGAAAGTATGATCTGTAAAGATAATCATAAAGGCATTAAAATGGTGATCTTTGTAGATATTCGCACATACTTGTTATGATTCGTGCAGCTGGAGTGCTGCTGCGTTGGACAGCTATAAACTCTTTGGAAGGGATAGGCCGAGAAGGAGAGGTGGTGGAGTGGCCCTGTATGCCAGGGGCCAACAAGGCAGATATCATGGTGGGAGTCTGTTACAGACCAGCTGACCAGGACCAAAAAGCAGATGAAATAAGTAGCTTGGAGAAATCTCACAATCACTACCACACTATCATGGTTCCTGGAGTGTGTGGAAGATAATTTCCTGACCCAGCTGGTGAGAGCCAACTAGGGAAGGCTCCTTGCTGGACCTGTTGTTCACAAACAGAGAAGGACTTGTGGGAGATGTGAAGGTTGGAGGCTCTCCTGTGCATAGTGATAATAGAGGTGGAGGGGTAGCATTATATGTTAAGGAGTGTTAAAAAAAAAAATAAATTTACTAGAGGGATGGGATGTCATCCAGAAGGACCTAGAGAAAGGATGAGGGGCACTGGTTTTAAATTAGAAAGGAGTGGATTTAGATTGGATGCAAGGAAGAAGCTCTTTACCATGAGGGTGGTGGAGCACTGGATCAGGTTGCCCAGGGAGGTGGTTGAGGCCCCATCCCTGGAGACATTCAAGGTGGGTCTTGACAGATCTCTGAGCAACCTGCTCTAGCTGAGGATGTCCCTGCTCTCAGCAGGGAGGGTTGGACTGGATGACCTTTAGAAGTCCCTTCCAACCCAGACAGTTCTATGTTTCTATGATAGATAAAAAAAAATAAATCCATCAGCAGAAAGGCAACTGTTGTTCAAGGCAGAATGAGAAGCCAGTACCACTGCTGAGAGTGTTTATCCTGATAGAAAGGTGCCGCTCCTAACCGGACGAGCAATAATAAATGCATTTTGTAGAAAAGGATCAAGAATTCACAGCTACTGTGTTAAGGCCATAAGACACATCATGCTGATTGCCATTTTGCCTCCTGCATTTATTTTCTTTTGATGCGAGTTTCTTGATGAAGAAGAACTGAAGATTGAAACTGGTGCTTGGATTCTTGTTTTTCATGGACACGAAAGAAAATAGGTATGTAAAAGAGGATGCGACAGTATGGCTGTCAAGTAGAGGTCATGTAATTGCATAAGTTTCTTCTGCTTTTGTTACATGATGTAAATACTAAATTTGCAGTTCTGTCTTCCCTTGAATATCAAAATACTAGCAGTGGCAAACATGCTTTTCACATTGGACCAGAATACAGTGCTACAGCAGTGAGGCAAATACAAGTTTTCCTCTGTTTAGTAACGCTAATGAAGCTTTACTGGGGGGATAGAAATCAGCGACAACAGAAAGAATGGTAATTATTTTCTAAAATTGAGATTAACTGGCACTCTGGTAAGGTACAAAATGGCACACAATATATAAATTTTAAAGTTGGGAAGGAGATGGTAATTTTTTTAGGCAGAATGATGAAACCCTGCCATGGTAGGTTGGGGACAATATACATTTTATATAAAAGCTTCAGATGGCTAATTTGTAGTATTTTTTATTTGCTCGTTGGTGTTGTACCAACTGAATTCTGTTAAACCGCTTTCCTCTTGGTCTTCCAAGAGGTTTTATTGGTAATGTGTTCTACTTTTTTTATCTCATTCACCATATGCTCCTACTGTGCAGTTGCTGATTCTGTTATCTTTTGAACTTAACATGTGTCTCTTTTTCAGAATGGTCCTTCAACACAGAGCCATTGTAAGTAAATAAATTTATAGCTGACAGTCTTGAAAGACAGCAGTAGTCTTCATCTTGGACATGCAGAACAGGAACATAATGTTTTAACTTCTTTCTCATGCTCAGTGGTGTTATGTTCTTCATGCTGCCTTACCCTTCTGCCTTATTAAAAGTTGCCTGGTCTACTCATCTATTTAATAGTTCAAATAATCTATACATTAGCCTTTTTAAAACTCTCATGTCTCTTCCAAATGACTTCACCAAGCTGTTTTCTAAGCCATCTTAGTACACTATTGAAACTGCAACCCTTAAAGAATTAAATGAGTCTTGACTAGGCCATTTTGCAATGAAGAGGAGAATGTCTTCCTTGCAGTAAAGGGGAGAAGAATTATCCTGAATTACTGAAGCTTAAAACCTAAGGTTCTCCCCAGAGTTCATAAATGTCTTCTCATTTCCTGTGTGAAGGAAATAAATTTCTGGACTCTTGTCAGCCAAATAAGTTTAATTCTGAAGGTTGTGAAGACTTTTATGTCATTTGGGGATTTTGGCAAACTGGTGTTTATATGACATCAAGTTTTATATGGCATCAAGCTTTTATGAGCGCTTTGGAAGTAGACCTTGCAAAGATAAGCACCAAAATATGATCTGGTTGATCCTCCTCTAAGCAAATTACATGGGAAAAAGTGGTTCTCCTGGGTCTGCTAAGGTTTGTGTGGGGTAGGATGCCAGAGCTGTTAATCGCCACTACAGGATTCTCCTAACTAGCATCTGTCATCATATTAATTGGTTCAAAACTTCAAATGTCTGAATTCTGAGTAGGTACAAATTTTCTATTTTAGGCACCTCTCCAACAATGTTGTGGTTTTGGTTTGGTTTGGTTTTTTTCCCCACATTGCTTATACCTGTATATGGGAGGCAGATTTTGAAAAAGCATTCTATGAAATTTGATGGTTTGGATTTCATTTGGAAGTAATTTCTTGCAGCTAGGTTTCTAATTTGAAGATCTTAATTATGGAAAATAGGGTCAACTCTTGTCAGGGTTGTATAAGGAACAAGAAGGTTGGATGAAGCATCCACCGATGCTTGGGGTTCTTTTGCCGCCTTCAAGATTTACAATTTCAATTTTAAATTTTAAACTCTTTCACCTCTTTATAACTAATTGAGGCAGTTTTTGTTACATCTAAACAAGATATTTTGTCATTTATTCCTTTTTTTTCCTAAATTTCAGCCATGGGCAGGTGACAGAGATTATATAGTTTTAATTGGTCTTGAGTTGTCAATATGATTGAGTAAGTTTTGTGGAAATGAATTCTGCTTTTTTAATCCCTTTGCACTGAAATGCTTGAGAATTTGAAGCTTGTGGAAAGCAAAATGACCTAGTGTTCCTGAGAAAGCAGAATTAAGAGGTCTTAAAGAACATGCTCTTTCTGTACTTTTTTGCTAGATAGATGAGCAGCCATGTAATCAGTATAGCTGTGTTGAGTTATTCTGGCTGAAGGTCTGGCCCTTGTGGTTTTGAATTTAATATGAACTGGTGAATACTTTCAGTGTCTACAAAGCTCAGATATATGGAGCTTTCCATAAATACTGTCAGTCTAAAAATAATTCTGAAGAATATCTCAGAAGATAATGTTGTAAATATAGACATGCCAACAATATTATTTGTGGAGAAACTGAACTCTGGATTGCACAGCTCAGTTCAGCTTTACCACAATTTAGGAAAATATTTGTAGTTATTACAGGGCTGCTAAACAACAGTTAAAAGCTAATTGATTGAAATGGTTCAAAGATTCAGTTTTGCATGTAATCAAATGAATTAAGTTCTGGTGGCTGAAAGTTTGAGAGCTTTGAATGATATTGGATGGAAATAATTACTTGCAACAGATATATAGATTTTTAAGAGGGAATCTTTGCACTTTTAGTTTGCAAGAAATTAAGTGAATTTCTTATGAATTTGGAAGACCATTTGAAATAACTCCTGGGAACTAGGAAGGAGCATTTATGCATTATTAAAATGAATGTATGTGGATCGTTGTATATTTTAGAGCCAAATAACCAAAGAAATTGAGCTGAAGTTAGATCTTCTTAATATTTTATTCTGAAGAGAAGGCTGTTGCTCAGAGCCTTTGTCACAACACGTTTCTTTTGAGTTACATCAGTCATAGTACTGAGGGTTGGGGGAAAAGGAAGGAAGCAGCAAGGTGGTTTTGCCTGGCTCCCAGTGCCAGAAGAAGGGGTTTCTCTTAGAGCAAGTTGCTCTTCTGCCAAGTAAGCAACTTCAGCAGGAGCCGTCGGGTGGGAATGTGTCTCCATGCTTGCACAGAAGTGCCCCAGTAACTACGGACTGGTCTGCATAATAGCAGGTTTTCCAGTTGTAGTGACTTTATGGTGAGGTTCAAGAGGATGTGCCCCCATGCTGCACATACACAGGTTTAGCCATAGTCTTGTCTTTTCCTATACCTGTTTATGATTGCTTTGAAACAGTGCAAGCTTTTATCTGTTGTACTCTGTCAAGGAAGTTTGAACTAAAAATCCGTTAGCTGAAATCTATAATATTCTCTTTTTCCTTTATCTCTCCTTTCTTGATTTCCCCCATTTGACAACATCGTGTATATCACCACTTTGAATATTTTACCGATAATGAGGCCTTTCCTCCCTTGCTGGAAATCTGTAATCATCTAGACACACTTTCGAAGGCAGACACAGATGTCACAGTGCAAAATGTGCCATATCAGAAATGTTTATATTTTCCAACTGCCTCAATCATTCTAATAAAAGGTTTTACTGTCCCTGCAGATCTTTCATCCCTCAGACCCATCATGGCTTTAATTATATTAAATTTTCACACAATGTAAAAGTCATCATTCTCTTGTACCCTGAGACCCCTTCCCCCAGCAGATTAAGATCTAAGGCACCTTAGATACAGTTGTGGATTTGTGTGCCCTAAGTCATAAGCCAAATCCTGAACTATAAAAGTATAAAATACAGATCATCATATGTGATGTGGCTTTAAACATCAGCCTTGTGTCAACAAAGGGCTGTGGACAGTGTTGCTGGAGGTATTACATTTGGATGAAGTGCAAAAATGAAGTTCTTTCGATTGTAGGGGGTCTTTTTTTTGGTCTTTTTGTTTGTTTTTTTTTGTTTGTTTGTTTGTTTTGAGGGTTTTGTTTGTTTTTTTTGTATGATTTTTTTTTCCCCCAAGAAATGAACATAATTGTTCTTCTAAGATCACATCATAATATCTGAAAAATCATCCATCATAAATATTTCTTCCTTGTGCACTGGTTTCAGTTTGGTTTCTTTTGTGGGCTTCTTAGAAGGGTGGCAATAAAAGGAACGGTAAAAGAAGTAACATACTTCAAAGCAATTTCATACACACATTGAATTGTTTTGAAATGTGACTGTATAGACCTGAAACCAAAGCATCGTAAGGAATATTTTAAATAGATGTGTTAATAGGAAGGGCATAAAAATGGTTTCTGATGTTGCATTCAGCCTACTTAAAATTCTACCTGCGGTTTCAATTCTACTGTGTTATTTTCCTCCTATCTAAACTGTCTCATCATCTGCTCTTCCTGTGAGTGCAGCACCATCAATAATGTTTTCTGCAGTATTGTGCTTTAGCCTCAATCCTGGCCCCATGGCATAAAATTGTTGATTGTTTCTCAGAGCATGGAGCAAAAACTACGGAGAGTTTTCAAAGAAAAAACATGCTGCCTCTCTCCGGTAGGCAAAGGGGCAGGGTACTTTCTGAAACTTAACTACTTTGCTAACCAAAATGTGGGATTGATAGCATGTGAGTGGGTGGCTTTTCAGTTTGACAGTGATTTCCAGCTTGCTTCATTTATGGATCGCTAACCAGTTTTCAGAGGAGTAGCATCCTGCTTTGAAAACCGCTCACTCGTAAGTTAGTATTTGGCATGTGCTGCTTTTTGGTCACCATTTGCAGACATTTTGGAGACTGCCTTTAGTGCTAGCTGACTCACACAAACACCAGTAAGAAAGAAAACAAATGTTTGAAAGAATAGCTCTTTTATTTTGCCATTCACATTTCTGCAGAAGAAAAGTACAGTCTAGTGGTCTTCTGTTTCAAAGAGAATTTTCTTTTTTATTAAAATAGTTGGATTTTTTTGTCAGTGAGTCATAGAAAAGTAGTTGCCTCAAATGATTTTAATTTTGCTGTGGTTTTACTATTTCTTTTACTATTTCAATAGTCCATCTCTAGATTTTGAAATACCATTTCTTAGATTCTATGAAGATCTTTTAAATTTCATGACGTTTTTCATGCAGTGAAATTTTTCTATATTTCTCTTTTATTTCTTGAGTTTCCTTGATGGGCAGACCCATACTGCAGATGGAGGAGGGACTAGAAATTGTTTCATCTCCTGTCAAAATAGGGCCTGCTTACTCCATAGCTGGCCATGCACTTAGGAGCTTTATCAACATGGACCTGTCGCTTAAACCCCGTAGAGTGAATTGGTATAAGGCAAGAAGAATTTCACTGACCTGAATCTTAAAACTCTTTAATATTTAGTTTCTTATTCTATTGCAGTCAGAGTTTTGAGCATAAGGCACAGTTCTCCTATGAAGTTGTTTATTCCGTCTGATTAACTGTTAATATCTTTGTTTTAAAAGCACTTTTTGGGGAGCAGTGCTTCAGTGCTCAGGAATCAAGATTCCAACATAATTGGTGGGTATATAAGAAAGAAAATATAAAGTTTGCTCTTATGATGAGTCATGTAATTAATTTGGTAGAGTATTCTTTCCCAAAATGCTTTACTGTAGAATATTTTCATTTTGACTTTTGATATTTTATTTACAAACTAAAAAAGACAAAGAAATTAAGAAATGAAAAGAATGATCTTCAGATTCAATTGTACTCTTTAGAGAGGAAAAAAAGAATCAAAGAAACTAAAGAATTACTTTGCTTGGGGATTCTTCAATGAGCTTGTAATATATACAGTACAAGCAATACTAATGAAACATCATGTTACAGCTCCATAGCTGTCTGGTTTCTTGTTTGGTTTGTTGTTTTTTTGTTTTGTTTTGTTTTGTTTTTTCAGAAACCTATCATGTAATTTTTTTTTCTTTTGCTTTTAACAGTGGCAATAATATCCTGAGAAGGCATTTGGTTGGAAGCCCTGAGACCTCTCAGGGCTCAGTTTAACTTATGACAATGTTGCTGAGAGACTTCTCATAGTAACTATGATAAAAACACAGCAGGCATAGTCTGTACATTTGAACAGAATAATACTTTTAACAGTAAAAGCAATTGGAAAATAAATCCATTTTTACCAGTTGAAGAAGGATTTACAACTAGTAGGGAAATACGCATTTTATTTCCAAGCTGCTTAAAGCTGCTACAAATAATGAACGAACCCACCATCAATGGGGTAGGATTTGACAGCATGCACATTTTAGGAATGCTCCTTGGGGAGGGACCACTGCTTTGAGGGACTCACATCCCCATAATTAAAGTGTCGTATCCTGACAATGCCATATGATTATTCCCTTGATGCTGCCATCCCTTTCCAGTTAGGTAATAAAGGGAAACGGTGAATCGTTGCCCACTCTTCATCTTGCTGGTGATGGAGGAACAATGCTGAGGCAGATCTGTAGGCTGGAGAGCTTAGCATTCCCCTGGCTGGTGAAAATCCTTCCACATGCTGCTGTTTGTAACAGAGATGGGTCTTTCCCTGTGTTTTGGAGGCTAAATGGCAAATTCTTATTAGCTCTTCATGGGTATTCAAATCTAGCTGCTGCCTGTTTTCTGGTTGCTAGACAGCTGAATAGAATAAGCTCCAAGATGATTATCTGTTAGCAAAACCTGTCCTTTTTAGTTGAACTTCTCTCGTTGCAGATGTGTAAACAGCACACAAGTATCTTGCTAGGCTCTGTGTTGGCAAAGGAAAATGAACAGAAGTTTATACATTATGTAGGGTCAGATTCCTGCTTTGCTGATTACATATAGCTGGCCTGATAATTCAGAAGAAAACAGAGACTGTTGCTCTGACTTGGTTCTCTTAGAAGTTGTTCTCTGACAACAGTAGCTCTTCCAGGACACTAAACTAACATGGTGCCAAAGCATTTCCCTCAGTTACCATTCAGCCCATAGTAGTATGCAACCAGTTAACAGCGACATCAGCACAATGCCCTTGTAATGATGTTACCCTTTTTTTTTTTTTGGCAACATCAGCTCTCTGTATATCTGCCTCAAAAAAGACCAAAACCTACCCAAAAGGCTCAAAACTGCTATCCTAAATGGAGTCTGGGGCTCAAGCTCTCCCAAGGCAAACAGAAGAATGACACTGACCTGAATCTTAAAACTCTTGATTTCTCACTTCTTTTCTAGCACTGTCAATGAAGGATGCTTTAGGAGCTCTGTATTTCAATAGACACTCTAGGTCTTCGATGTGATGCAGCCTGAAAGGTGTGATACAGAGTACATAATTCTGGAAGGGTGTGTTCTCTATGTGTCAAATATAACCTAGGGGTAACCCACGTTATGTGCCTAAGACCAAGGCAGGATGAGTTATCCCACCTCAACAGAGAAGCTAGAAAGTGCATTCACTGCTCATTGGTTATTTAGTTGCTTGGAGAGTTAACAGAACTTGGCACATGTGTAAATTTAAAAAAGATTTAAAAAAGAAAAACCCACAACATAGCAAGGACAGCAAAGCATAGGTAAAGCTCATGGAGAAGTGTGGAATCTTTGTGAAAAACTTGTTTCAAGGATATGGGAATGAAGATCTGCAATAAGTTTGGTTTTTTAAAAGTAATTTCCGTTTAACTGTTTCACTTTTGTAGTCTCTTTAAGACAACCTTCAAAGATCTGTTTGGAAAGAAAAACAGCAACATGAAAATCTCCCCAAAAATGCTAATCAGAAAAAAGCCTTCCAATCCTTATAAATAACATTTCTCACAGAAGCAGTATTCCTTAATGTGTGAACAGATCTTTTCTGCTCTTGAAGTGGTACACTGCGAAAGCGGGAAATAAGAGGTGCAGGCACAGAGCATGGAGATAGGAAAGGAATCAAAATAAAATAAAAAGAAATTCTAAGAATAGCCAAGACTGCAGTTGTGAGCTAGGGCAGTATTCCGGGGTCGTGGAGCAAAACTATTTATTATCAGGTTGCAGTGGCATAGGGACAACTGAGAAGGTTTTGCTGAAAGCATTTTTAGTAATGGGAGGAGGAGGGAAGAGAATGGCTTACAGGGGTGTTTGGCAGCTGGGCAAGAACTTGAAATTGTTTTTGCCAATTGTTCTGATAGAATTCTGGAAAGTATGTTGGAGAAGAGGCAGAAGACATCGAGGCTGGCAGTGAGAGTAGCTGCAAGAAAATCTCAGCTGATGAATCTCTGAGGCTAAATTTGGGGATGGGAATAGGACTTCCCGAAGGGTATTGCTGCAGGGTATTGCAATAAAGAAGGTGTCTGAAACCAAGAGCATGGGAATTGGTGTTTTGTAACATTTTTATTGGCAGAAAAATCTCAGTATTGAGATAGCATAGACACAGTTGGAGAACTTTCACTCTGTGGTTTTGCCCTTTGCCTTCTCTAATCATTGCTCTTCCCACTGCAGTGAATCTCTCCTACCTCAGAGCTAGACCCTTTACCATCTTTGCAATATGGCAATATTCTCTCGGAGTGTACCATGTGTGGAAATAATGCATACAGAAAGCCCGGTGTTTTTATACTGATCTGACACTTCTATGCCTTCATACATTTTGTGTTTGACTCCAGTGTAATTAAAATTGTCAAAGACATTCCCAGTATTGTAGTGTATTGCCTCTGCAGGAGTGAAAGACCAAGTGAGGTAGAGGAGAGGGAAGTCTTGAGATATTTATGTTCATAAAACTAGTTCTCGGGTGGTGCTGCAGCCCTTCAGTGGCAGGTATCCCATATGTACATGAGATGAAACCAAAATGCACTGCTGAGATGTGCAGACCCAGGAGAGAAGCAGCAGGCACAGCTGAGCACACAGGACTGTGAGGGCACCTGACCTCTTGACTTGTGTGTCCTCATCTGTTTTTCTTCACTGGTAGGAGTTTTGTGCTGTGCAATTAAGGAGCAAGAGAGGAAACTCTTGTGCTGTGCTGACAGATCTGCAGCGGCTGATGGCAAGTAGGCTGCTTCCTTCTGCCCTAGATGCTTCTAATGCCTTTCCAGCATGAGGTTGTTAATTGCAGGGAAGAGAGGTGCACTGATGACTGCATGCCTGTGGATCCTTCAGTGACACATATGGCATGAAGAGAGATTTGGAAAAACCCACATGGGTATCATTAGCATAAGCTTTAGAAATACCTTCAGCCGCCTGCAGCTCCGCAGGGTATTTCATTGAGGCAAAACTCTTCTCCCAGTTATCACCAGCTGTCAGAGGTTGCTGGTGAGGAGGAGAGAATATAAAATTCAGCCTTATCCAGCTAGACCATGCCCCTCACTTCTTCTTCACAGCAGGCAGAGACATCCATTCCCTTTGCAGCCTTCGCTAGGTGACACCCAAAGCAATACAAAAAGCAAAGGGATGTATTTAGTGGTAATTTTCTGTAGAATAACATTGTGCAAAACGTACTTCGTATTTTTCTTTGGGAGATCAAGAATTTCTACTTTTTAAAGGTCTCTGTACTAATGGTATTTAATTTTTGTTTCAGCAGCATCAGGCCCTGCAGCTTCAATATTACCACTTTGTGGTACTTACTTGGTTATTTGCACCCGTTCTAACCATTGGCAACCGTAATGCTTTCAGTATATAATAACTAAGCAAGGTAGTTTTCTAAAAGAAAATAAGCAGATGTCAAGGTCATGGCTGATCTTGGGACAACAAGTGCCTGGTAATAAGCACTTTGTTTGAAAAGACACACTCAATAGTTCTGCAGGAAATTTTAGCATTAAAGTTTCTGTCGTGATTCACAAAAGCTGTTGTTTTTTCTGAGGCAGCCAGTCTCTAAGGCATGTTATTTCCAGGGCACAGCACAACTGGGATGTAGTTTATTCAAGGGTTTTGGGCTCAGTGCAGTTGAGAATGCTGAGGACTCCTTATGGTTGTCATTCCCAACTTCCATCTTTTCCATAGTCTTTATTTGCTGCATCTCTTGCACTGAACTCTTCATTCATGTCAACAAGCATGACGTTTGTAGGTATTTTCTTAATGTCTTTTTCAGGTTATTATAATCCTGCTATTGTTACATTCAGAAATGCCCAGACTAGTGTTTGGGGGGCATATATGTGCACTCTCATTGGGAAAGCTTTCACCTCTTCTGCAATTCCTAAGCAGGACAGAGGCTTTCAACAGTTAGCTTGGAAGAGCCTCCTCATTGTCTCTCCATTTCTTCCCACACGTTCACCCATGAGCTGCCTCCTCCTCATGTCTTCTTCCCACCCCGAGCCCAGAAAACTTGTCATGCCATGTGCATCTTAACTCCCACACAGACACAGCTGTCAGCTCCACGTCCCCTGCACTGACAGCGGCAGCATTCCGTCCTTTCTGCAACTTCTAGAGCAGGATCATTCCCTTGCAAGCAGAGTAATCTCTTCTGCTTTATAGCCTCTCACCTTCCAAAGACTACTGCTGCCTTATGTATTTTGTTGGAGTATTTATGAAGTTTGTTTGATTTATCGGAATCAAAAATAAATGTAAACCAAGCTTTATTTGGATTCTTAGGAAACATTTACAAAACATTTTCCATGTTTTGAAAATGAACAATTAACAAGACACAGTTTTGTTTTGCTTATTTGATTTTAATGAAGAATGAAATCCAAAAACTCAATAAAAACTGCATATATGAGAGGGAAAAGAAATGCTAAAATAACTTTTGGACAAAGCATTTTAGACAGTGACAGTTTTATGTATTTTCTCAGATTTGGGTACGGAGTTATGACAGAAGAACAGGATTTTAAAAACCTCAAGTGGGTATCATAGGAAAGCTAATTATAGGAAAGTAGATAATTAGGTATAAACAGATCAGGTACATACTGTTTTCTAACAGATTACTTGACAGTCAAAAAAGTGGCACTTGACAGTATTCTCTGGGTGGGAGCAGCTCTTTCTGTAGTGTAACTACCCTTTAGGTGAGTGTCCATCTTTAACCTCACCACCGGATTCTCACCTGTCCTGTAATTTGCTTTGGAGGTAATCAGTGTGATGAGAAGCTGTTGCACTCCCGTCTAAATACATCAATTTGCCTGTACCTCTTTCCCTTTCTTGTTCCTCTGAATATCCCCAAACCAAGCTTTCAATGAATGTCCTCATTCCATGAACTTAACCTATGCTTCACTGCCCTTCCTATGTTGTGAGGGTTTTTTCCCTAGTGCACTCTCTGGGCCTTCCCAATTATCCTGCAAGCTCCTCCCTCCCTTTCTGTCTGCAGTGAACCTGGAAAATGCTCCTTCCTTTCTGCAGTGGCTTTCCATGTTGTTAAAGCCTTTGCTCCTTAGGCTAGAGACATCCCATTATCTTGGGTTTCCTTTACAGAGAATGTCTTTCAGACATTGGTTCATTCTTTGTGTTGTGCTTGGGACCACCTCCACTTGATCCCCATCTCCTTTGAAGGCAGTCCACAAAAGCGGATGCAGGTTTCCAGCCAGCTCCTTTTGCTAGAGATGCATGGAATCAGAGCTTTCAGTCTCATGGGTCATGGTTATGTGCACAAGCCTTATTCTATACATACATCCGTGCAAATAGATATCTGACTTCTCACAGGAGTACAATTTGCCTCTGATGTTTGCATACACAGGTTTCTTTCCCATCCTGTAGTCATGTGATTGTCAAGCCTACATTTTCTTACTTTTTCGGTGCCCTGGGAGTAGCAGCCTGTCAATCCAGACCATATCCCCAGTTACTAAGGATGGGTTTGAATCTGCTCCAGGCCTTTGGGTACTCTCCATCCCTTTGGGCTTTATGGCATTTGCAAATCAAATAAACATACTCTGTATTCCACCATCCCTGTTATTAGGAGGAGGTTGTTTCTTAACAGTAGCAAAACAGCCCTCTAAAGGAAGAGGACATCTGAGAATTTAAAAACAAATAGGCGGCACAGTCTGTTCAGAAGAGATCACTGCGGATTTGTCATTTGCCATGTTGGATAAGGAAAACGTTTCGAGGAAATAACTCTCAAAATCTGCTGTCCATTTATTTACAGCAATTTGCTATAGGTGTACCTGTGAGAACTAGATTAGGATCATCTTTTAATTTATTCAAATATCAGAATTGCTGTTCTGTGGGGACTTTAGGCAAATCTGATTCTTTTGCCATCTTGACTGGAGGAAAAACTGTAAGAATATATATTGAATTTCCATATAGGAAGCTGAACTACTTTGTCTTCTCAGTCTCAGTTTATTATATAGATTATTTCCACAATTGACTGATCTGAATGTGGAGTTTTGGTTTGCTGAGATGAATCAAACCGTTGAAACTTAATTTGTTACTAAATTCTATCTTAGGGGAAAAAAAATGTTTCTGGAGCCATAGTGTCCTGGTTTGGGTGAGAACAGAGTTGGTTCTGTTCAGTGATTTTACTTTTTCAGCTCAGTTCCTCTAACTCACGGCACTGTCTGCAGTCAGCAGCCTGTTTTCCCAGGCAGTGTCTGCTGCCAGCACTGAGACCACCCCATGGGCAGAGTTCCTACCAAGGGTTGGGGTGCAGACCAAGGCCACTGCTGGATGTTGTGCACCACACTGGGGGGTGCAGGAAAGGGAAAGGTGGCACCTGCAGGGAGGAGGGGACAGGGCAGGTGACCCCAAACTGACCAACAAGGGATTCCAGTCCAGAGACAGCATATTTGGTATAAAGCAGAGGGATCTGGAGGGTCTGTATCCGCTCTCTCTGGGGGCTCCCTGTCTCCTCTCCCCTCTTGGCCCACTTTGCCAGCTTTGCTCGGCTTGACTCAGGTCCTGTTTCAGTTCCTTCCTTGGAGCATCCCAGGAGTACTCTGTCCATTCTGCCTTCGATCCCAATCGGTGTGTCCTGAACCCGGTACCAGAATCCAGCTCCTGAAAACAGCTCCTGTCTGCTGATGGAATTACCATCGGGGGGGGTGGGTTCTATACTGGTTTTGTATATATTTGTACATATTCTAGTTCTATTATTATTTTCATTTTCATTCAAGCTGTTCTAGTTCCCTTTTCTAATGGCTGAGTCTCTCTCCCTTATTCCCTTTCTCTTCCCCTTTGGGAAAGGAGGGGGGTAAACCGTGATCGTCTGTTACAGGTCTAAGGGGCTGCCCTGACCCTAAACCATGACACATAGTTTCAGTAATGTCAGAGGTTACCAGCATGCTCTCAGATACTATCATAAAGTGATTCTTTTTGAATTTCTTCTACCAATAAGGCTAAAAATGGCCCACTGGTATAACCCTATTTTCCGTACAGAAGTATTTATGTGCTTGGAGTTGCCTACAAAGTCCACGGAATGAAATGCATATCTTTAAGAGAAGTAATCTCAGTGTAGAGCCTCTGGTTGAAAATGTTGAGACCATTAAGGACGGACATATTTATTTTCCTACAGGTTTGTTTGATGAGAACATGATGTAACTGGATCCACTTCTTTTTCCCCATTTTTGTTTTCTCTTATTAAGACTTCAAAATAAAATTGGTGAGAGACGGAGAAGGTGAGCAACTGCCCTAGGACGCAGCTTTGTAACTGTGATTAACATCCAGTTCTTTCTTTGTCTACTGTGCTGTTTATCCAAGACACTGTCAACAACACGGCTGATAAAATGCTAAGAGGCTAGTGAAAAGTAATTATTTTGGCAGCGCTGACATTGGGAAGGTTAGTTCTGCAGCAAACCTCCAGTATGCAAAACCAGGCGTAATTGCCCATTTTCCAGCTGAATTCACAATATGCTGTTGCTGCACTGGCTCTTTAAAGAGTTGCCTGTGCCTGAGAAGGTAGCACCATCTGCTTTGTTTCCTGAACCTGCGCACACATTGCTTTCACTTTTATGGTATGATACGTATTATGGACTCATTAATGACGAGTTTCTATACTGATTCCTACAACTGGTGAGAAAGAGGAGGCTTGCACTTAATTGCTGGCTGTGTGGGGAGCTGTGATGCAGAGGGGAGGCTGGTAGGCCCACTGCCCGCAGGCTGAGGCGACAGAAATACTGTTCTCATTTGGCACCGTGTCCCTCCGCTGACTCCCTTCCTACTTCCAAAGGGCAGTGTTTCATCTGATCCTCTGAGTAGATTGTTTATTTCGCTGATGTGACAGGGTAAGAACAGACAGTGGGGATGCTTTCCATCAGGAATACTTTTACTTATCTTGGCAGAACTTTTATTTGTTTAATAACAGATTATATGACCTAGTTTGCCAGATTATACAGTGATGTATTCACTTTTGAACTGTACTTTCCTTGCTTCTAAGCAGACAGCAAACGTGTTAAATTGTTTCTGGCCCATGTGGAAGTTAAACTTAATGCTTGTGTACGTCAAAACTGTACTAAAATGAGGTACCTTTACATCTCTCGTGCAGTTTATTTTGAAGGTAGCTAGCCACAATTTTGGGTAGTGTTACATTTAACCAGTTAAAGCTCTTAGGATGTAAAGGTTGTAACTTGTTACCATTTGTGTTGGCTGATGTATTTGGTTGAAAAATGATGCAAGTTAATTTTCCAAATCTGTCAGTTGGGTGCTTACAGCTAAATCTGTGAACACTGAAATCATAAAGCTCTACCTGGAGAATAAAATATTGCAGTTGGTGCCTTGTCTGGGCTTTCCTGGGACAAAAACTTTTCTTGAATTTTCACTCATAACAGAGGGACTTAGGATGCATTGCTGCTGTTAGGAAGCCAGACTTAAAGAATAATTTGCTTTTAAAAATTCTTACATGCTTGCAAGTTTGAAATAAAGTTATTGATTAATTTATGCACTGAGACTGGAAACATAAACTTAGCATTATCCAATGAAGCAAAAAGATAGTCCTGCTTCCCACTTGAGATGAGAAAACTGAGAACATAAAATACCTGTTGTCTAAATTTTCAGTGTTCTGCACGTGTTGATTTTTACAGTTTCAACTCTGTGAACTAAACTTTAGATTTCTTAATGGGGCCACAGGCTTTCAAACAACGGCATCTTGGTCTTTAGGTGATGTATAGAGAGACTGAACCTGAGAAGTTCTATTGGGAAGAATTACACAACTCTGTTAAAACCAGGATTTCACTCTTGAGAGTTTAAAAATTATGCCAATTAGTTGAGGAGAGGTTTTTCATGTAGAGCATATGGGGGAGTTGCACAGTCAGTAGGAACACAAATTGCAAGTACTATATGCAGTTTGAAAAACTCTCTTAGCATGCTGAAACCTGGCCACCTCCCACTGCTCTTCAGTGGAAAATAACCTGCTCGTTTATTTGATTTGTGAGCAGATCTTCATACCACCACTGCACATTTATCTGTAATTCACCAACTGAAATATATTGAACCTTGAGCCATCTCCAATAGCTTTCCTACCTCAGTTTGGGTTTGTTGTTTTGTTATGTTTCTTTAAAAAAAAACTCCATGTGAATTAAGTTCCTGGGAGAAGCTGGTAGGATGCAAGTAAGCAGAATGCAGAGATTTTGTTAAATCAGTTTAGCTACTTCCTATAGGTATTTTTATGAATGACACTGAATGTGTTTGATCTTCTAAAAAACCTAAATTTGAAGGGCAGACGTCAAGTTTCTGTGACTGATATCTATTTAATGGAGAGGTTTGGGTCAGTTTTCTTCATCTTGCTGTATAAACTCTGATGCGTTGAATGCAATTTCAATGAGTGGTAAGATTTAAGAGAAAAAGAATGTCACTATTCTGTCCTCAGCAATATCCAAAGCGATATGAAAAATGGAGTTAATAAAAAAAATGATCAGCCCGTTTTCAGGAGGGACCTTTCTTCCTGGCCTCCCTCCTTAGCTTCACAGGCAGAAGATTCACCAGAAGGCAGCAGAAAGCAGTGCAACAACATGCACAGAGGACTGGGTCTAATATTGCATGGGGAGAAGAGGTCTGAATAGTCCTGGAAGGGGACAGGTCAAATTTGCTGTGTCTTTGGAGACGCTTTGCCTGTGGGAAAGGATGTTAGACATCGACTGGGTTTGGTGTTTGCTTGCAGTGGAGCTGTCACGATGTGGTAATTTTGTGCCTCTTCCTGATTACCAGGTCATTTCTTCTAAAAGAAGTGACAGAGATATAATGTAACTTTAAGTAACTTCAAAGAGTATTTTCAAGACTTTTTAATAACACAGTAGAACTTATTTAATGCTCCAGTTATAGAGGAGTTACTATAATAAGAACTCTTCAAATGTGATTGTGTTCAGTGAAGTATCATTCCTCTTATGTAAGTGGTGTTATTATGGAAAAGGCTTGTTCACACACCCAGTACATTACTGAAAATTGCTTTTATAGTTCAAGTTCCAAATGAGTCTACTAGTATAGAAGAAAATTATTGCAAATCTCCTGGTCATAAACACCAGAAAGCAGCAGGATTTAGGTTTTTATGGCAGAATACTATTCAGCTTACCTGGCTAGTTCTGTAGAGGTCCATGGAATTACTTGGGTAGGTAAACAGAATAGGGTTGATATCAAAGTCTTTAGTACTAAGTCTAGTTGAGAGGCAGCCCTGCCCAGGGCATGGAGGCTGCATTAGATGATCTCTAAGGTCCCTTCCAGCCTAAGCCTTTCTATGTTTCTATGAATACCCTCTCAGAAATGACCGACTTGGCCAACCTTGTCATGTGATCTAAAGTGTGTGTCAATATTCTTGATAGATTAAGTAGAGGAAGTAGAAAACAAGTTCAAATTTGTATTCACTTCCCAGGTTTTAGAAATCAGAGCTAGTACACAATACAGCTAAGTGTGCTCGTCTGTTCTTTCATGGTTTTATAAATCCCACTGCTACCAGTGATAAGCAAAGCCATCACTACCTTGTCTAAGGCAGCCATGCTGCCATGTGTTACTGTGTGCAAGCTGCTTGTGTGCTGCTTTTTGCCATCTCATGCCAAGATGGTGTTCCTGTATCTTGCAGTATTGTAAAAGTTGTTGCATTTGATTTATACATGAGGAGGCTTTTCTCATATCCTCGCTTTGCTGCTTTGCCCTCCAGACAAACGCACGTCACTTGCTGTGGTTCCTTCCTCCTACCTTGCCATGTCTGCCACAGTGGGGGTGCCTGTGAAAACATTTCACATGTCTGCCTTCTTTTCTTCTTTCTGAAAAAATGCTTTTAAAATCCCTGGCAGGAATCAAAGCATTGTAGACCTACCAAGAGCACTTGTTCCAGAAGTTCTGTTGTTTTACTATTTTTTTCCTAGTTTGTATCTTTTAATAGATCATTATATCTCTTTCCTGCAATAAATACAGACGTCAATAAATCTGACATCACTGCTGACCATGCCAAGACTGGCCATTAATCTAATGGTGTTGAATGCCCTGCAGCAGTTGCATAGGCATGCCCAAAGCTTCTCAAATCACCCAGGGGCAGGTATGAAGGAGCTACTTTGACAGAGCCCCAGGACACTTCGGCAGAGCTTCCTTATCAGATGCCATCCCTGTTACATCCCCAATCATTTGATTAGACATACCAGAATAGTTTCATTTCAGTATTTTATTTTGGCTGTCCTTCAATTGCTTATGATTTGTGGGGTTGTAATTTCATGTGACTTCTGAGTTTAAACTCTCTAAGTATCCGTGGGAGTCAGCTGAAGCCTACAACAAGAACATTGCCATGATCTGTTTTGGCTTATCTTGAAAATGATAAGGAAAAAGACAGCATCCATCCTCAAACTTCATGTGGCTAAGTGTTAATCTTCATTTGAACCTCATGAATAAATAAGTATATTTTGATGGTTTTGTGAAGAGCACACAGAATTATTGGAGTGGTGATCTTAAGAGGACTGTTGCCATTTGTCAGCAATGTGTTATATGTGGGTGTTACATCCGTTGTGAGTTTTGTCAGCATAAGCTTGTGCAGGCCATTAAAAAGTCTGGTTTTGTCAACTGCTGTTAGAAAGTTATCTGAAGGAAAAAAAGTAGTGATTTTATGTAGGAGTGTAGCTGTGGTATTTCGTAACTTACAATATTCACAGAATTTACCTAAAGCTGACCTTGTTGCTTCTGGGATTCTTTCCCTCTTATGTTCAGAAATGCATCATAAAACAACCTTGAGGTAAGTATAGAGCCCTCTTCTCTGACTGGAATAAGTTTTGAGATGTATGTTTGAGACATGTATTTCCCCCCATCAAAAATAATCTTAGAAAATCCAATTTCTAGATGGATTTTTATTTGCCTTTTCACTTAGAGAAGACATGGAAATAAAAGGTATGATTGTATTTGTACAGGGATTATCATAGGTGATGTAATTTAATAATGAGGTGAGCATTCTATATGTGCATTACTGAAGATAAATAATTTGGGGTTTACAATCTTTATGTGATGGAAATTGCTGGGAAGAAATAGCTATAATAGATAAACAGCGTTGTCAAATTGACTGAGTACGTAAAAACCAGCATATTAACATCTGTAAGAGATGAAATAAACTTTTTATTTTTACAATGAAGTATCATCTCCAAGATATATTTAAATTGTTTACTTATTGCTAAAATGTCTTGTAACTCGGTAGCTCTCAAGGTCAGCATGACCATTTGCATCAGGCCTAATTCTTTATTCATAGCGAAGCAGTCAGAGATTCAATTATAAATGCATTAAGCTCATTGGGTGAACATTAAATTGAACAAAGGACAGTATTGACAAGAAAAACTCCAGTTAAAGAGCTCTTCATCTACAATACGATGGGGTTTTGCTGTTCTTGTTTATGTGCTCATTAAAAGGTTATTGGTCACTCTTATGTTTCAGATATTATAATAAATGCATCATTTATATGGTCAGGTTAGGCTGGTGGCAGGACAGTCCAGTTAAACGGAGCCCTGAGGGAATATAACCTGGTAGTTTAAGCAAGGCATTAGGGAAGGAGGAGGAGATGGGTTATGTTCCGTTCCCGCTCTAGCTGGTATAAAGCCTTCACTGATTTTGTAGGATCTGAATGAACGACTGAGTTCCTCATCAGCTCCTCCAGCCACCAGAGTTGCTTGTGTCTGATGTAGACTCCGCAACAGGAGTGAATACGAAAGTTCACTTTCCTTACCCAGTTTTCTGCCTTCAAACATTGCATTTTGAAAAAGGACAGAATATCATTTAATCATTTTTGCTTTCCTGCACCTTTTCCAAAACACTACTTATGCTCCTCCAGCTCAGATAAGATTGATCACATGAAAAAGGGTGAAGCAGAATTGTTTTACTAAAGCTTCTTCTTTTACTAATTTGTGGAGTGAAAAAAACATGGTAACAGCAACTGAAAAATGAGCTTAAATACGTGTTTGTTCTTGGCCTGATATTATTTCCAGGAGAAGTGACAATGTTCCTTTCTGTATGTTCTCGGAACTATTACATTACAGAATCAAAGACCTCAATTAGTATTTGCAAATTCCTGCTGGTAGGTAAAAATAACCAAAAGATATTACTGTCCTTGAAAAACAAGGTTATTGACATCAATGAAATATGTAATAACATTATTGAGGAGAAATATAATGTTCCATAGACAGAATGTCAGTGGTGTGAGCAAGCACCGTGTGTGAACGTCTTTGTATCTGTGTATGTGTAAATTGAAGGTTAGGCATCCTCAGTGCCTATGCCCACACAAAGTTCATTGGTGAAACCTCTATCAGAAATGGGTTAAATGGAAATAGAAATGCTGTGGCAGGTTTTTTTTTTTTGTTTGTTTTTTTTTTTTTTTTTTTTTTTGCCTAAGCAGAAAAAGTACATTTTTTTCAATTATTTTAATAAAATGCCTATATTTGTGCACTAAAAAACTCAAGAGTGTCAAGCTGGCAAAACCAGAACTAACTCTTTTAGAAAATGACCCCTTTTTTTCATCTCAATAGACAGATTTTAGTAGTTCCCTGTAAATTTACTGACTTCATTGTAACTTTAAAGAAGACCTGAGCTACTTTTAAATCCATTCTTGATGTGCTTCCTCCATAGGCTGCTGTATATACCCGTGAAGTGGTCTAATGTTTGTTGGCTTCTCTAAGTATTCTGCCACAAGAACAGGAATTTCAGAATCAGACTGAGAGTGTGATTTATTGCTGTAGTCCAGTAAAGATAATTCTTCCATTCCATGCTCCAATCCAGCTTTTACAGAAAAGCTGCACAGGTTGTAGCTAAAACCACTCCACCTGCTAAGCGACTTCTGTCTCTTCCACTGCCACTGGAATTGGCAGCACTGGATAAACCATCTGCGAGAACAACCAACAGTCTTAAGTTATGCTAGGCATAGTATTCCCCAAATCATAGGAGAAATTGATGCAGTATGTTTTTATAACAGAAAAGTGGAAAAGAAGGGCTTCACAGGCTGTTCTTATAGACTATTGTTTTATAGCTTGAGTTACAAGATGTTGTTTTGGACGATTATCATAGTCCCTTCCCTCCCTTCCCTCCCGGCACTATCTTGTTAGTTGACATGTATTACCAACAAGCATGTAATAGCCTTTACCACAGAATATTTCTTTTGTTCTTTTTCTTACTTTATTTACATCGTTGTATTTGCTTTAATGGCTCTACATCTCTTAATGTAGGTGTAAACTCTTAATTCCAGCTATTACGCATATATGAAGCTGTACATTATTTTGTCAGCATGTGAATAGTTTTTATGCCTGTTCAATACAGAGAGCTATAAAGTGTCCGTAATTACAGTGTTTAACTGCAGGTTCAGTCACGCGTCTTTCTTCAGGACATCAAGTTAAAAAATAAGCAAAAGGCCAATTAAGCCTGTGATACTCTCCTCCAAGGTGTGGGCACTGATGTGAAGCTACCCAGGGACATGTTTAACTGTGGAGATGTTCTTGGCTTACCCTTCAAGGAATGTTTTTCCACACATCAAGTAAATGCAGCATGTGTCTTGAGTGCCATCCTCATCTATTCATGGTACATGTAAGATTCAAAGTGTTGTAGCCACTTGAGTATTTCACAGATTTCTAACGCCAGTTCCTTTAAATATTTTTCTGCTTTTATGCAGAAAAGAAAAACATATCTCTGGCTATGAAGAAGGTATAGCCCCTATCAAAATGTGGCAAGAAATGGAGAATTTAGCAATTCTGTTTGATGTCACAGGAGCATCCCTTAGCCTTCTGGCATTTGATAGATCAGTAGCAAGATGGTGTTTCAAATGGGAGTTTTTGGTTTGCTTACCAACAAGACAACTCCAGTTTCTCTCCTATTTAAAAACACATTGCATGTAGCATTTTGTTGCTAGGAGCCCACTTGGCCGAATGCTGGTTTCTAATCATGCTTTTATATTTAACTAACCCCTGCACAGCTTGCAAGTGATTTTTCCCCCACAACTTCTAATTTTCCCTTCACTGTTTTCCTTTTTTTTTGTGTAAGGAAAATTTATTCTTTCTCACCATAAATTTAATCAAGATAATGTCTCCTAACTAAATATAGGATATTTACATTTTCTCTTTGGAACTAGAGAAATTGTGTGCAGAAATGGTACAGCTGGATTGGTGCTGTTCTCAGAAAGGGTTGTTAAAACGATCAAATTGTTTTATCTTATTTTTAGCGCTATATTTTTTTTTTTCATCACTTAAAGTACTTTTAAAAATCTATTACCTCTGTTTTTTCATCATTGGTGCAAACAAATTCCACAGAGATTCAAGGGAAAACAGTGGTAGCAGAAAGGACAAAAGTCTGTGTTTCTAAGAGCCGTGAACCTTTCCATTTATTTGAGTCAGGACTTAAATTAAAAGTTACTGTAAGTTGTTTAACTAACCTTCCTAATGGGGGTCTCATTTAAGGGAGTTGTGAATTTGGATGTGTCTGTGCTAGTAGAGTGTGTAAGCAAGCAGATGGTGACATCCTGTGTGAGTAAACTGCTGATGGTCGGTTAACAGAAACTGCACCACAGGCAGCTCTAGGTCACTGCTAGGTTGCTCTCATTTGGGTATTTGGGGAGGTATATCATGGTTCTCAGTTGCATTGCTTCCTTACTTTTTTTTTGTGGAGGGGAAGGATGGTGCCTGCATTAAAAATAAAGAAACCCTACTTATTCTGAAACAGCAGCTATTGAGAACTACAAAACCATGCTCTGTACCTCTCTTAATTTTTCTTCCAGAGGTTGAAGAGCAAGAATGCAGGCAAAAATGAGGACAAACTGCTAGTGTGCTACTGTAATATTGTGTAAAGCTTTGGAAGTAGTTTTATCAGCTTGTATATATGATGTATGAAATGAAACTCTTTGGATCCTTCTGCCCTTTGAGTGTATGTGCATCACTGAGCTGATCAGGTGGTATTTCCAGGATATAATGGGTGATGAGAGAAATCTTGAATACAATACAATACTAAAACCAAGGCCATTTGATTGTTCTTCTGTAAAGGGGAGAATATTTTAAGAAGGGAGAAGAAAATTAAGGGACTGAGCTTCCTATTTAGAATTACCATGGAATGTTGGTTTCATTTCCCCCAACAACACTAATAAAATCGGATGAAAAATCAATTGCTATTACTGTAGCAGAAACAGTCTGAGTAAATTGTTTTGCTGAAATTCTCCTGAAATCATTTAAAAGCAGATATTTACTCTCTGGAGTTTGCTGTGGCAAGATTCTCATTTAAGGAGAAAAAGCCATGCTAGTTACGCAGAGGGGGATCCATCTGCCTGCCTGTTGATGTGATGTATTCTGGAAATACTCACCAGAGTGTCCTGAGTTATAAATACTACAGACAAGTAATTCTTATGCATTACTGTATGTAACGTTGTAATAAAACCTGCCCCTTCCTCACTCCTATCCGGATTAGAGAGATCAGACTGTAGCAACTGCATAATTAAATGTGAGCATACATTGAAACTGAATTGCCATTTTCTTCCGTCTCCCCTGCTTTTGGTACAGCATGGAAAGGTAGTCTTTATTTTCTGGTCGCATTACAAAGATTTCCGTGACATTCAGAATTATCTTTTAAGATCAATGGCTTGCATTTGTCATTCAAACCTTATGCTTATTCTCCTTCTCTCTTTTACTATGATAAATTTTTTAAACTTTGACACCTTCTGTTGAAATGATAAAATAAGCTATATACTAAAGGTTGTAGCTTTCTGACATGACATGTACTGCTCTGGAAGAGAAATCTACTGTTTAGAATAGGAAATACATATTACATGTTTCTTATTTTTTGTCAGGCCACGCATATTTTAAGATATGATCATGCTGCCATGATATTTCTCTTATTTATAATCAGAAATTGTGTATGCAGGAAATCAAAAGCATAATCTGGGTCTCACTGATGGCAACGGCAACATTTTGCTGGTGTAAGCAGGATTTTATCTCAATGAAAGAACATGAAGCTGAACTCAGCTGAGTTCCCTTTTACCAGAAGAATATTTGGCTGATTTCTCTGTGTTTCCCAAGGCTGTAGCTTCAGGGATTAATTCACGTTATGATTTTGTGCTTTGGCCCTTGCTTAACTCCCATTCATACATACATCAAAATACTTAACTCGCGAGGACAAAGCCTGGGATAGCCTATCCAAAAGTGCTGCTATCCAAGCCTGCTTCATTATGAAGGCTTGCAGGCACGTTCAGACGTGTCCCTATTCATCAGCAGCTAATATGATCACCGCGCACCACGGATTTAGGCACCTTTGCTGGATTTGAGCTAATTCTTGGAAAGGACACTTGAGTTTAAGATATTAACAAGGACAAGTGGATGATCAGAGAGAATTGTGCCACGGGGAAACTGTGGTCCTTTTATCTTTACCTGGTCATGGCCATAGCCCTCTAAATACATGGAGCACGCATGAAGATAAGCCATTTTCCTGAAGGGAACAAGGGGGCTTTTTCCTTCTTTTTCTTTAACCTCTTTGTGTACTACAGAAACTTCTTTGGTTTTCTTTGGAAATTTCATAGCTTTTTTCCTTTGGTCAAGTAATACAATACTATTATCTAAACAAACTTTGCAGGAAAGGCTGTTTAGCAACTGAGTATGTGTTTGTTGTTTCAGTAGAGGTGCATCTAAAACCTAACCTCTCCCAGTTACCTACTACATTACTACCTAAGTAATTCAGGGTCCTTTCCAACTTGCATCACTCTTCCTTTTTTGAACTGGGGAGAGTTTGGGATTGAGAATAGAAGTGATAGGAGTGAGTGATGTAAGACCACAGCAATGGACAGCAGCTCTGAATAGGTGAAGATTCATCATTGTTGGTTACACTTGACAAAGTTGATGTATGTTCATACAGCATTAAAATTTAATTTTTCATCTTTGCCAAAACTCAGCTCTTTCCAAAACTTAGGGCTGTACCAACTGCTGAAGTATTAGGAAGAAGGAAATTTTACATTTAAGACAGCTCAGGTGTACAGAAGAAGAGATATAATGGTTTATTACCATAAAATCACACTTAATATTAATTCATTTTAAGAGCTGTTTTGGTGTGTGAAGTAGAGCCAAGATGAATTTCAGACTCCTGCTTTTGTTCCGATCCTGTGTGCTGCAGGCGGTAGATACAAGAACTGCCCTTGTCCACTCTACTGAAGAGCAACAAGTTTTAATCACTGGCACCAAACTGTTTTGTCATAGCAGGTAAGAGGGAGATCTTTAGCAAGTTGTACTTGCATGCATTTGCAGATGCTTGGTGAGTTAGCTGCTGGGATGTCATATTATATGTTTTATATTCATGTTGAATGGATAATGCAAAATGCACTTTTCCTTGTTTCTGAGTGCCACAGACTAGCTGCATAATGGCCTGGTGCTGGGAAGCAGGGATATTTATTTAGCTTTTAAGTAGTCCCATCTCCAGCCAGGTGACATTCTGTGATAAATGTGGTTCAGTGTGGTGCTTCCCCCTCAGTCTTGAATCATGAATGTAAAACTTTCTGTTGTGTGAAATGCTCATGAGGTTTTTGTATCACTTTTCAAATACAAAAAGATGAAGCATACAACTTGAAGATAAAAGGTAGATGCTCTTCCAGTGGTAATGAAAATATATTTGATGTGACCATTGCTTTCACTGATCCAGTTATAGGCAGGCAAACAGATCTCAAGACTTACCAGAGATAATGTTCATACCTTATTCCTATGCATGATTCTATCTCTTTGTTTTGATTATTTCAGTTCTATTGCCCACAGATTGTTTCCACAATCCCTTTGGTGATGAAATGAAAATGCAGATCTTGTATAATTGTTATTTAGTATGTTTTTAACACATTTTCTGAGGTTTTCTGAAGTGCAGCTTGGGTAGGAGTTAAAGCAGTGCTAAGGGTTTTTTTTTTTATTTGGGGGGGGCTTTTTGCATGTGTGTGTGTTGTTTGGTTGGGGATTTTTTTGGTTTTTTGTTTGTTTGTTTTGTAGTGGTATATACAATATGAGAGATGCTATGCTACAGCCTTTGAAGAATACCCTGTTTTAAATGTGACTTCATTCGACTATGTCCATAGGAAGCAGTAATGCCATTCACAGCAGAACCAGCAGAAGGCTGAGGTTTCAGCTCACTTCAGAAGACAGGTTCTGCTGAACCTGTTCTACAGCTGTTCACAGTTTTCAATCCACTATGACACAGCCATGTCCTTAAAAATGTTCTGTAGACTGAAGTGTGGTTCAGCTAGATGGTGGAGAGCACAGTTTGCAAATTCAGCAAGATTTTTCAGGATTAAGTATGTCCTATTCTCTTGAATTAGATGAATGTAATACTTGTTACAAAAAGTGTAACTACAAAATTATTAAGCCGTGCATTGTATATTTAAACCAAAGCACCGCTGTTGACAGAATGTTTCCTCCTTCCTTCCCTTGAGATGTTAAAGCCATTTAAAGAGTCCAAGATCTATTTTCTTGTATTCCTTTAGGCTTTTTTTTGCTCTTCTATATATGTCATCATGTTTCTGCAGTCAGGCAGTTGATCACAATTGCAAGATTACATCTTAAGAATGTACAAGTATTTATTTGTCTGGCCAGAAGGATTACTGTCAAATGGGGCTAAGCATTGTATGTGCCTGGAGAGCTGTCATACCCTTCTTTAGATGAATCCTTGAATCCAGAGCTGTTCAAAGAGCAAGCAGAGAATCAGAGAGATGGATGAACCTGAAAGGCTGTTGAAATACAAAACCTAACCAGAGCCATACATGTGGTTGGCCTTCAGAATTATGTGTCTATCAGATATGTCATGGTCCTGACCTGCAAGAGTAAAAGAGTTTGAGAGGAATGGGAAAGCAGGTTGCAGAGGAGAGGTGACGTGAGGGGATAGACAGTAACTTGGCATGTCTGCCCATAGCCTCCTTCTCGGTGAGGTGCTGATGATGTACTCCAACCCAGAACCATTCAACTCAAGGCAGTTGAACCATGGCATCTAGCAACACAAAATAATGCAAATTGCAACAGCCAAGCAACTTACTCTGCTTGTCTTTCTTCCCAGCTTGTACCTGAGAAAAAGAATATCAATGCACAGGAGGTGGGATGAGATGGACCATGTATGATCTGGTGTGTGACTCTTGCCCTGTCAGTGTGATATCTCTTAACACGCTTAACAGGAAAGGGAGCCTCAAGAAATAACACTGCTAAAATTATTCCATCTTGTTAGTAAGTGCAGATTGCCACCTCACAAAGCTTTGGCTTTGCTGGATAAAATGTTCATGGAAAGAGCAAGAAGGTGAACACCAGCAAAGTAGACAAAGACTAAAATCTCAAGTGCTACTTACGTAATGGATTGCTTTTGAAGTGATGGCATCAATGGTATGTTTTCAACAGAGTCTCCAGATGTGGCAAATTTGAGTTCAAGTTTGATTGGAAAGGAGAGTTTTGTCACTTTTTCTACTATGTGATGCCTTCCTCCACCTTAGTTCCCATTAAACCTACTCACTTTGGCAGACAAGACCTTTGTTGACATTCAGGATCCCACTTCTTCTAAAATTGGAAGACTGTTACCTCAGTAGGAGAAGACAAGTCTGTTAACCCCCCACTAACACCTCTGTCATCATCAAGGTACTTGTGAAGTTCCTTTGTTCATGCTCAGGTACAGTTTCTTGGTAGGTCCTGCCACTCCAGAGAAAATGAGTGCTGCTGGTTTAACAGACATTACTGGTGTAAGGTTGATCCTCTGAAGGTTTTAGACATTTTAGAGAAGCATAAATGAATTGCTGAATGGACAACCCTTTCCGCAGTTTGTTCTGCTACATGAAAAACTTGTTCAGAAAGGAAAATCTTTCATTTCAATCCCATTTCCTGACTCAGATCCCTTAGAAACAACGTTTGCCAAAGCAATTCTCTTTCTAAGCTGTGTATTCGGTTTATTATATGTACATGTGTGTTTATATATATCCAAACACATAGAGTTCTAACCCATTTTTAATCCACAATGATGTTCACTTGACTGTAGAAAAAAACAGATTATATTCATATCAAGGCTGTTCTTCCTCCTTCTCCTTATTACCTTTCTGGATTCCCTTGTTCTTTCACTACATGAGTTTTTAATTCTAGTTTTGAGGTTTTAATCCTAATTTTTCATCTGACTATGCAGTAGTCTTTCCATATCCACTTCTTGCTGCAGGCTTTCTAGTTTGGGGATAAATCTTGTTCTGCGAGAAGATACAGCCCCATCTGTGGCTTTGTCTTTAATAGTAGTGATATGTCAGACTGCACTGTGACGTTGATTACAGACCTAAAATTGAATTAATTCTCTGCAGGACATTTTTATTTCAGTCAGTGCACAACCAGTTATGTCTGTTATTTTTTATCTAGAATATATTTTAGAGCTCTTCTCACTGACAGTTTCTCCACTGGATTATTACTTGTGTTTGCACTGTGGATACAACAGGGCAAGAGACCTTCTGTATATCATTTCTTTACTGAAAAAGGAAAATGAAATTTTCTTCCACAAATACAGTGGAGAGCTATGTAATGTGTTTCACACTTGGCTTTAGTGCTGATGAAGAAGACAAAGCTTATCTGCTCCTTTGTAGAGGAAAAGCAAGTGGACATGCACTTGGCGTAGTTTTTTTTCCTTACTAGATGTGTTTGTGTTGCAACAGTGGAAGGAATGAATACATGTAGCACAAGTTGTCAGGGAGCTGCCAAGTTGTTTATCCTGTTTCCTTCAGGTAGGGTTTGGTTTTTTTTACGTTTAGCTCAGTTATGCCAATAAACATTTGTAGATCAAAATGGTGTTTATTCAGGAAAGAACTAAAGGTCTCAGACTTACATGAATAAATGCAGGGTCAGTGTTCTTACGCTGATCCACTGCTTTCAAATTCCTATGAAATAATCTGATTTTTTCCCACTTCACTTAGCTTCAAATATCTTTTTGAACATAACTATTCATCAGCATTGAATCAGAAGCTTGGCAGCTATTTCTTGATTAAATAATTATTCCCAAACTAATAAACATCACATCAGGGTTTAATTAATATATGTCAGTCATATGGCACTTTTTTTTTTTCTCCATCTTTTTCTAAAAATACAGTGCTCTGAAATTAGTACCTGAAGAATAAAGGTGTGGGCCTTTTTTCTTCAATGATCCATGGGAAAGCCATGTCGGTTGCATCCACTTATCTTTGTGTTTAGGCAGGGATGTCACATTTTTAGAATGTATCCTCATAGAAAAGCTGCAAAAAACCTTGCTGGGAACCCTCCTTACCCCCATAGGACTGTTAAAGTAACAAACACAACTCTGCTGTAACTTTTATATTTGCAGTTTTCTGTTAGCAGTGGCATTAACCTCAGTGTATGTCACTGTGGCTGCTTAACTGTGCTAACTGATCAGCCTTTGAAGATACCATATGCTGGAAAGATAAGGTTCATACATTTAAAAATTATAATGAAATTGGCATCTCTTTAGGGTAAGGTATGTGTTAGTGGTGATCACGTGTATGTAGAGCCTGGTCTACACTTTCCCCTTCTCCACTGGAATGTCAAGCTGTGGTTGGTTTTCCTCAGAGCTGTAGGGAATGGGATCTCCTTGCCTGGTTTGGGAGATTTTTCTCATCGGCCTCATTGATAGTGAATCTCCACATATGCATAAGCTTCAAATTAACTTAAGCTATTGGGTGAAAAGTGTGTTTTAATGTAAAAAGCAGACAAAACAGAATTAGTCTAAGGGGTTCAGGTGCAGTTTTAATACCTAACAACCCAGGAGTTTTATGATGTTCTTCATGTGCACCTTAAACACAGATTTATGGTGCAATATATAGAAATCAAGTTTTAAAATAAGCAGTCAAAATCCTTCAAGTGTATCTTATTGCGTGACCTTGATGAAATGACTATTTCCAATGTGCAGAAGGGCTGGATAACTATTACCATATTTTGCATGAAGTACGGTCCGCTTTGAAGTTAGCAGAATCTTTTCCTGGGGACTTTGTAGGATTAGGCTTTCTACATGAACAAAATTGCTTCTTTAAGGAATATATTTCCAGATGGAGTGATATTCAGCTGAGATGTAGAATGACTTCAAACAACCACAGGATATATTGAGAAATTATATTATTCATAACCTCATCAAGTATTACATTCATGGAGATTACAGAATGACCTCATCTTTTATTCGGACAGTGTTATGTATTCTGTCTTTACTGGGGACCTGTATGAAGAACTGTCTGGCTGAACTGATTATTCTCAATTTGCATAAAGAATTCTATTCCCATAAATAGGTACATTCATAACTTTGCACTTAAGTAATCTCTTTGAATGGGACAAAATATTAGTTAATTTTGATCCGAAGAGAGTATTCACAAAAGATTTTGAGTTTAATCTTATTCTATAGCTTCCTTGGTTCTGAGTTCTGCCTGCACTGCAGCCTTTCTTCCACTGGGTTTCACGTGTCTACTCTCTGAGGGAGGAGAAAATTTCTTGACATTCTGTGTATGCTTCACTTTATGTAAGTGATCAGTTTTGATATTTACTGCTTGCATGCTTAATTTGGTACTTAATTAGTAGCAAATATTTAGAAAACAGTACATTTCTTACCATGAGGGAAGCCATCTCAGGCTTTTTACAAAGGCTGAAATTCCCATCCTCTGTTGAATATGTATTTCCAAGTGTGCAGAACGGCTGTTTGACTGATGTGTTTTTAAATGAATACATATGCTTTATGACAATTACACAAAATTTTAACAAAAGTCTGTCAGACAAAGAGGGCAGTGATAAAATCCTTGTGCTCATATGAAGAATTTGCTGACAACCCGCATGATGTGCCATGCTGCCAGGAAATCATCTGGGCTGCAACAATCCCAGTGCAACTGGCAGTGGCATGTGTGCCTTGCTGTTCAGACCTTTTGGACCTACCTGTGCCAAGGAGGGCTTTCTGAGCCAGCAGTATTTTAGCCCAGCTACAGGGGAGCCATGGGCTCAAGTGTCATATTCTTTCTTAGGAAAGGGTTTCTGAGCCTTCATGGTGTTTCTTACACATTGCTGAGAGTCTCAGGCAGGTTCTTTCCTCTGTTCACTTGTTTCATTCTCCACTCATAGCTTTTTTTCTTGTGATACTTGTGATACATGTGAAGTGGTTCATTTGATGGGATACCAGCTCACTTTTATGCCTCCTTATCACACCAGAACATGTGTCTACCTTGGTAGTACCAGGACTCTGCTCCTGCAGAGCAATTGATTTGAGCACCAGCTGTAGTACGGAAAACAGAGAGGTCAGCAGCTCCCTAGGAAAGTTCAGGCCGTGTTTGCATTGTAACAGCAAGGCACATGGTGTCTACTCCACATCTAACTTGTGATGGGAGTTTCCTGAGCACTCACAAGTGGTCTAATGCTCTGATGAAGTCAGTGGTCAAGATTACTGTCACTGGGCTGTGCTGAAAGCTCCACCGTGGAGACTGAGAGACATTCAGGGTGTAACTGCAAGGCTTACTCAACTTCAGGGCCACACAAAAGAGAAGATGTACCTGGATTTATAGACAGTGTTTCTAGGTCAACTAAATGAAGGTAGTAGCTGTAACCCACAACAGAGAAATCTAGGAGGCCTGCACAAAGCATGAAAACAGGAGTAAGTGATGATGCATGGGAATGATGTTCAGGCTCCCAAACACAGCGCTAGAGCACTCTCTGCCCCACAGTCTCATCTGAGAAGCTGCAGCTCGTGCTGTGGCCCATCCACACCCTGCGGTGGGTACACGTTTCCAGTCAGGGCCATATACATAGCAGTATGTACGAATGAGCTGGTCCTCAGGAGGCAACATCTGAAGAAGCAGAGCTCTTCCTTAGCCCCAATCCCTTACCTCCCAGGAGAGGATAAACTCCACCCTGCTGAATGCAGCATCATTCTTCTTATGGCCAAGCTTTATGGCAAGCCACATAGGAAAGTGGACGCTGGGCTGAGGACTTGGGAAATCTGTAAGCCTATCATACCTCATTGGAGTTCCTTGATAAAATATCATCTGTATTCACCATACATAATTCTCAGCCCTATTTTGCTGGCAGAGAATGAATTGGGGTAAGTGTCCCAAGCTCTTTGCAACTTGCTTCTGGGAGATGAGTCATGCAAGTACATAGAAGTACTGACAGCAGGGACACAGGATCCAAGTACGTCTAATCTTCCAAGATTGTAGTTCTTGACTTGGTGAACAA
This sequence comes from Chloroceryle aenea, assembly GCA_013399075.1. Classification (NCBI taxonomy): domain Eukaryota; kingdom Metazoa; phylum Chordata; class Aves; order Coraciiformes; family Cerylidae; genus Chloroceryle; species Chloroceryle aenea. The sequence goes on from VWZY01006465.1 coordinate 528,573, forward strand.
CCACACTCTCCTACAAACTAGTTGTATCTGGCTGTAGGTTTGGATTTTATTCTGTATTTTCACTATAGTGGTGTGGGTTACTCTGTTCCCAGATGCATTAAGTATCAGCCATTGCTGCTTAATGTTGGGAAAAGTCCATCCTGGTTCTCGGGGAAATATGTGGCACCAGGTTTCTTTCTCTGTAACCAGCTTACTATGTAATATTAGACAAAATTAGACTCCAGGGTATGCTGTGTGAAAACCATTGAATCTGTTTCCCCACGAAGTGTAAAAATAGATACAGCTCTGCAAGCAGAACACTTTTTCATAGCATAGGTAGAGGTGAAATATGAGAGACCTACACTACAGAATGTTTTGGACAGTGTTTAATGACCAGCAGTCATTCTTGTGCTAATCTGTCCCTCTCTAGGAATATTTTCAGTTACTCTTTGAATTGCACAGATTCATTTTATTTTTTTTCCTCTACTGTCAGGCTGTTGCTTTATATGAGCCAGCAGGTGAGAGCTTTCCAGGCTTAGAGGTAGCAGAAATTACTATTCCACTGGGAAGGGAGACAGATGTGTGATCACCACATCAAGTTAAGGTTATCTGGGGAAGAAGGTGTCATTTATCAAATGCCATTAACTTTAGAAGTATTTTATACTCTACAGATGAATCTGGACGTTTTCATTACATATTAGACAATGGACTGGGTAGGCTGCATAATATAAAACATTTGAGAATGCTTTAAAACATTATCTGACAGAAACCTTTCCAAAAAAAACCCCAACAGATCCAAAGAGCATTTGTATGAGCTATTCATTAAAACAAATAACATTCACCTCTGTTAAGAGCCAGAGGAGAGAGCACTTTATTTTCTCTTTGCTGGTGGGGATTGTCTACTTTTCCCTGCTTGCAAATGCGCTGTAAAATTAGGGCTTTTCTTTCAAAATCAGTAACATTACAATAGGTCATCCAGAAAAGTAATCGTCAAGCTTTCCCTGCTCAAAGCCAAGCTGTGAATAAAATATGAAAGGGTTCTTCTATAATACAATTTCCTGTTACTGTTTTATTATGCCCTTATATTTTAGCGTTATACTGTTTTATTTTATTTTAATATTAGAAATCTCACAGATTGTCATCTGGGCAAAAAGAATAGACATAAAAACTTAAGAAGTTTAAGAAATCCTATGGGACATAGGGCAAGTCTTAGTAGTGACGTATCTCACACTCTCTGGAGTTTGTACATTCAAATATAAATGTGTACCTGCAATTTTTATTAAAAGACATAGAAAAGACTTGACTTAGAACAGGAAAAAATTTAGTTATATAATCTCAGAACTGTAACTGCAAGAAAGGTGGGAGGTAAAGTATTAGCTGGCTTCCACCATGTCACTGAAAGATATTAGTAGGTTTTAGCTTGCTGCTAGCAAATGGTATCAAAAGCACTAACTTAAGACAGGACAAAAAAAAAAAGGACCTTAGCAGGTCTGATGCAGGTGAAGTTCATGTTCACTGCATGCACATTCCAGGATCTAGTCAGTTAGCCTTTCTAGTATCGGTGCCTGGATGCAGGGATAAGGTTCACCTGCATCTGGATTAGTGCTAGAAATGCATACAAATAAAAGCAAACGTGTGGAGGCAGGTTTGCTACACAGAATTTACATGTATGCCTGTGGTAGGTAACTGAATATGGTTAAATGTCCTGGGGGCAGGAAATGCTGGGAACATGAGCATCAAGAAGTTACTTTATATTCAGTTATGGAGTGTGGCTTTTCCTAATTGTAATGTTTGATGACACAGACTGAAACAGATGCATTATGCAATGCTAAAATAAGAGAGAAGGTTGAAGTAGAGTTGACAGTCCAGCCTCCTCCACAACGTAGGTGTCTACGAGTCTGGGGCTGCATTGGAATCAGATGATCAGAGCCTTAATTTTTTCCAAAATGTCACAAGTCCCATTACTAAAATTAAAAGCAGCCACATAAGAGATTTAGCCACAGGTGTGGGGAAGATGTGACCCTGTAAATTGCTTTACAGCTTCTGCCCAATTTAGAGATTGAGGAGTAGATCTGTGAAGGTGTTTAGGTGGTAAAGGGAGCAGGCACTTGGAAGAGTCCCAGTGGGCACCTGTGGGCAGATACATGCTTTTGAGAAATGACCAAAACCACTTGAGAAAATGTTTATTATTAGAAACAAACATTTGTATATGAAGCCTGTACCTGATCTGTCATCTGAATTTAAATCCATGAATATTTCTGAATTTTAAGAAGTAATAGCAAAAAGTAATAAATAAAAGTATTTGATAAAAAGGTGGGGAATACAAAGATAGGATTTGGTTTTCTGGTTGTTTTTTTGATTGGGGTTTGGTTTTGTTTGGTTTTCCCCAGGTTGATATTTTTCTGTCTCTTAACTGATAACCCACTTTCATTAAGTCATGGAAATGCAAATACATGTAACACAGAATGAAGATGTTTTACCAACAAGATTAATTATTGAGGCAGCCAATTAATCGCACTGACTAATGTTCTTAAGTCAAGTACACGGTGCAAGAAACGGTTGCTGTGTAGGATTGAACTGAAGCGCCGTATCCCAAGTGAGACACACAAATATAAAGCCTGTATCTAGAGGCTAGAAACTAGCAGAGGCGGACGCGACTGCTATTTGGAGATGTACAAACTCGTTAAGACAGCTCCATCTTGGGAAAAGGAAAAAATTACATTGCTTTTGTGTTGCATTTACTTATGCATCTGCTTTCGGCTTCAGCCACAGTTTTTTTTCAGGAAAGTACATATTCTGTCACATGTTATTAGGGCTGCCTGAGTGATGAAATGGTATTTTTCCTGCCTTGGAGCAATTCCTACTCTGTTCTTCTGGAGACAGTAGCTCCCTCCTCCTGTTCTTTGAACATCTAATCCTGAGTATTGAGTTAAGCCAGACTTTGAGGTCTTGATCCCTTCTCTGAGCTTCATGGGTACTGAGGTTGCACAGCTGGCAGTCTGTGTTCTGGGTTCTGATGCCTCCCAAAGCCTCGCAGCAGCTCAATTTAGCACCTGTCATAAATTAGGCTTGTGTTTTAGTGCTGCTATTAGTAGAGAAGGTCGTGACTGACCTCAGCCTGTTTCAGATGTGCTAATTGCTCTGTACATATCGTGGTGTCCACGTAGTGATGGATGGGGGGAGTATTGCATCTGCAATGTGGCTGAATTTTCCTTCCGCTGAAATCTTCAGGTGCTGCTGCAAGCCTCAGAGTGGTTGCTCGTGAGTTTGATTTCCAGTCAGCAGTGGGATTTTACTTGACTATGAACTTCAGGTTTTTTTGATACTTATGCCTTTAATATGACTAAATATTGAACTGATATGTTACACATCACTCCACGTTGCTGTGCATCGGGATTATACCTCATGCATACAATGTCATATACCAGAACAGTTGTAGGTAAACCAAATATTTAAAATTATTTAAGTGTGCAGATAATTCATTAGGAGTAAAAGCTCATTTTCAGTGTTTCAGTGTCATTACTGTATTGTTGTTTATACATATGTGTGAACTTCCATCAAATATTTATATTTGCCTAATTCAGACCTGACATTCAGAAGTCCTCACTGATTTACAGTGATGAAGCCAGGTGATTATTTTCACTCAGTTGCTCCAAATTCCAGCTTAGATACCAGCCTCCTTTTGCTGTCTCTCCACTTTCCTAGGAAAATTGGGGAGGGTGCTGTTGCCAGATTATGTGCAAGTCCTCTGTTTGTAGTTGCACTATAATTTTAATTTCTGTGAGAAGTTCTGGGTGTGTCTGCAGTCCCTGCAAAAGCATCTTAAGGAATGAAAAGAAAGCATCTGCTAGCTGGTAGACTTACAGCACACTCTCCAGTCTACCTGTCAGCTTGGAGTGGTAGCAGTTCATAGAGAAAGCAACATTATTATGCTTCTGTATAGTTGTATATGTAGTTACATTCTAAGACTTAAGTTTAGAGAAAGAAGTGGAAAGAGACTTGACAGATTGAATGTTTGATCTTTGAACCTTACTCCTGGTTGGACTCAAAAAGCCTTTCTGTAGCCAAATCTAAATTACAGGAGTCAGAGGAGACCAGAGATGCACCATCTTCATGTTCTGATTTTTGCTGACCAGCAATCAAGATGTGTGAGGAGCTACCTGTGGCTCCATGATGTCGGGAAGTCATGACTGCAGTTGTGTCGTGCAGTTTGAGGTCAACCTGTCTGAACATCCAGCTTCCCTTGGTGTCTTGCTCCCCCCTGGCCACAGCTGCCCAGGTACCCACGGTGTAAAGAGCCATGGGCATGAGAGGTGGGTGCTTTGGTGCCTCTGGGATGGTTTGCTCTTGGGTGCTTTGGTGCCTCTGGGATGGTTTGCTCTGAACTCCATGCCTCTCTGGAGGTGTTCATCACCAGCTGCGACTGCAGATGCAGGGCTGGAGCTGCCCTCTTAAGCACAGACCTGATTTCAGAAACTGAAATGCTATGGTTTGTTGGTGTGTCTGTTCGTTGCGAAACACATATCTCTGGTTTATCAGTTCCCTCGGGGATCTCTACTGCCTATCGTTCCTGCTCCCATTTCTCTTCCATTATTAATTAATCTTTGCCAAGTGAAGCCACAAATTACTTGTCAGATCAATGATTGGATTTCACCTACTTTCCCTTGGGCTTTCAGTAAGAAAGGGTATTGCTTACTCTGGATGGATTACCAGAGTGCATTAGACTGTTGTGGGTGTATGCTCTGCTTTCTTCTCCCACCATGAACAAGAAAAATCTGATCTGACAGCTGCAGGTCAGTGCATGCTTTACATTAAGCTATACATGATGAAATGGGTTGTTAAAAGAGACGATTGCATTTGTGAGCTAAGCAGGAGTCTCGAAAGCATCTGAGGTTCAAAGTGCTGACTGGAACACTGTTGGTGTTTAAGATCACAAAAAAGTAGGGAAGGCATTGAATGGGTTATAAATACTTGTGTGTGGTGGGTAGGAGCACACTTTTCAGTAAACTATTTCATAACTGCTGCTGGAGGTGGCAAGGAGGTGGTTTGGGGTGTCTTGGAGTAGGATATTTCAGTAGCAGAATTGCTGTAGTGCTCAAGCTTCTAAATGTATATTTTCCTTTTACATTTGTTTCTCTCATCTTTATCATTTTTCTTCCTGTGTTTAGATTCATGCATTATATATTCCCTTCCTTCATTATCTTGTAATCCATTTTAAGAGAGTCCCGTAAAGTTTGGGTAGAGGAAATAAAACTGCCCAGCTTTGATGGGTTCCCTGGTGTCAGGTGCTTAGAAGTGGTGTGTTTGTTGTCAGCACTTGGGAGAAAGGGAAGCAAGGAGCAGAACCGCTCTCAAGTGCATACAGATGTGCCACTGACACAGTTCTGATGGACTGGGGCTGGGACATGAAAAGCAGCACATTTGCTTCTTTTAAGGACGGAGAATGTGAGTATGATAAGGATCATAATTTATACATCACTGAATAAACAGTGTTTTACTCTTGTGTACTTTTTAGGCATTTATAATCATCTGCATGTATTAAGTCTTTGTTAGGCTTGGGAAGTAGGTGCTCAGGATATTGAATTTATTACGTTGGAGTTTATTGAATTTCCTTTGAATTCTGTTGACGTAATGTCACTATCATGCTTATGTGCAGCTGCCTGCTGTACATGGGTCTTGTGTGCAGCAGTGAATAAATACAGCCATGTGCTTTGGGGATGTTAATAACTAGAGCTACTCTGTGCAGATGAAGGACAAGAGACTGATCCCAAACCTACTTTGTGGTTTCCTCAAGCTGTACTTGAAAGTCAGGGTTAATTTAGACCTGAAAACATAACTGTGTTCAAACTATTTTCCTAGCAGTTGCCAGCAGTCTGCGGTGTTTCTTTTCCTGAGCCCTGGAATTTGGTACAGATGCCTTTCTGCTTCCTCGCAGATGTTGTCACTTTTCATCTCTTGGCATGTGTGGACAGGAGGAGGCATTGTTGAGTATTGTTGAGTATCATCTGTAGCCACCTGGAAAATATTCTGCTTTTCAATCTCTGAAAAGCAAAACAAAGTTTGAAAAGCCAAAGCAAAACACCAGCCCTTGGGGACATAAATACCAGTTTACATGTCTTTGTCTTTTGACATTATGTCAGGAGGCATTTAGATGAACCTGAGGTTGTAGAGAGAAATATAATCAAGTTGTGGTTCCTCAGTTTCATTGACACTTTGCTGACATTTCTAAGCCAAAAAAAAAAAAATCAAATTGTTAAGCCACTTTTGCTAGTCTTAGTTTAGATAAGAGGTTCTTTCCTGTGGGTGTAGCACTGTATTGAAGCTATGTCAGTGAAAAATTAAGCCCTGAGAAAGCTTGACAGAGCATAGTAGGCTTGCCTTTTTGCTGCTGATTCCATCTAACCATCCGTTAGACCTTAATGGAAGAAGGAAATTGCCCAAGACTAAAAACACTACCAAGTTTTAGATTGGAGCCCAGATCTTACACTGGTCCCCAGACCAGTCTGAAATTTAACTGCTGCCTAAACATTTGTCTTTGGGAAGAGCTGAAGCAAAATGCATGAGAGCAAATATGAAGGAAGAAAGGAATGGAGATCTGCAGGATCCAAGGACTCAGCTGCAGCAACATGGGGTTTGTTATTTGTAGCAATGCAGGCCAGTGGTGCCCCACAGGAAGATAGCTTGGTTTGCTCTTATTACTTTGAGGGCTTTGATTGAAAGAATCAACAGGATTTTGGAAAGCTGCAAAAGCTATGTTGCTGTTGTTGACTTCAATCATTGCAGCATAAATTTGTATTCCCTGGGGGAGTATTTCTGTGCAATACCTTTCTGTATTTATTAATAAAAAAAATTTCTAAAATTACAGGTTATTATTTCTGTCTTAGGCACTCACTGCATGATGGAAGTGGAGATAAATTTAGCAAAGTCTTGTCTTCAAAGTGTAATAAATACATTTCTGCTAGATTTTATTAACCTTTCTCTGTAATTAAAAAGGTAACAGCAGTCAGATCTGAAAGTGAGGTTTGTTCATGTAATTCACAATTATGACATACAGTGTTTAGGTAGTTGCTTCTGGTTGGGTTTAAATTTCTCTGTAGATATTTGTAGGATTTTTCCTACTCTTTCCTGTGTTTAATGAGGTGTTTGTTTATAAGGGCTGAAGAAAAACCTGGTAAGAGATGTTTAGCCCTGATTGTGCTTCTCTACTGTGGCACTCGCTTCTTGGATTTCTCAGAGCTTTTTCTCTGAAACTAAATAAATATTTTCTTCATGCTACCAACACTTTGGAATTTCTTATGAATCTTGAAGTTCTTGGTACTTGCTAAGCTAGTGTTTTTATTTTTTACACTTTTGATTGTCATTACCTCATTTGCAAACCTTCCCCAGGAGCAGTTCAGTTTGGAGACACAAGGTTGGAGCACATGGCTTATAGGAGCCTGTTTGGTTATGCTTCAGATTGCTTCTGTAGACGTAAGATACTGGTATCTACGGTTGTTACTGCCATGATTTAATCCCAAAATCACTCCTTCATGTTTGTTTGAGTCTTCTTCCAATTCAAAGACCTTTCTGTTCGCTAGGACTTTCTAGAAGTCCTAGTTTCAAATCTTTTTTTTTTTCTCAACTAAAAATATAACACACAATTCTGGGGTTTACAGCTCTGCAAATTTTCAAAGATGGTACTTGTTTGATACTTCAAAGTTACACTGTGTCTCAGTGAGAAGCTTCCAGAGTAGTAATGCTTTAAGTAGCAGCTCTTCTCTCTGTCAAGCCACCTTTCATTAGTTCTGCAAGCAGAGAACTTACACAATTGAGCCTTAATTTCTTCAGTATCTGTGAATTCTGACATGCCACAACATTGCAGAAATGCTATTAAATTTCAGTGCCAGTAGAGTATTTCAGAGAAGGTTCTTCGACTTGCAGAGACAGTAATACCGTGGGTTTTCTACACATTTTTCTTTTTTTTTTGTAAAAGAAAAAAAAAGAATTTTTTTTTTCTTCTGTCCTTGGGCTCAGCAAGTTGGCAAGCTGTTTTGTAACCATGGGGGCAACTGCATGTGAATTGGGGTGTATTCACTGGGAAGGAAGGGAAGCAGAACAGAACATTAACCACTGCAAAGACAAATAAACCTTATTCTATGTGTGGGAATAAGGCTCTGTGAAAAATGTCCTTATTGAGCGAGTCTTCCAGATGGCTGTGCTTGCTGCTTAGCTGGCTTTGCTGAATGCAGAGTCCCACAACAGTGGCTTTGAGAGCCTCGTGAATGGTTGGAGCATCAACAACCTGGAGATAGTTTTAACAGCAGGATCAGGCCCACTGCTAGGCTGGTTCCTGCTGACATTTGTGCTTTATGTATTAAAACCTTTATTTATAGGAGCAAATATTGTCTGCTTTGGAGGATTTCCTTTAACCACCATCATTAAAAGCTGCTGAGAAACTGTTTGCTTACTTGGAGCACACTGATGCAGAGCCCTAATCTCTGCAGCCCAGTGTTGAGACTCTCCTTATATGCTGGGAAATGTTTGATTTGGGTTTGTTTTGCGTTGGTTTCGTGTGCTGTTACATCACATGAAGCAACTTCTGATTCCAGTGCTGAATATTCTTATACCTGAGGCCACTGTGGGAGGTGCAGGCAGATTTGTGCCTGCACAAGTGCCTGTGCTGCGTGAGCTGAATCTCCAGGGAGGAGGGTGCTTGGGTGCCAGGTTAGACAGGAGGGCTGGCTTCTGCTATACCCCTTAATTTGCAAGGCATGTTCCAACTACCATTACACCTTTGTGTCCTGCTTGTACTGCCTTCCTCATTCTATTGCTCTCTAGAATGGAACAGTCTGCGACTTCTTCAAAATTATTTTTAAAAAGTAAAAAATGCCCTTCCTTGATCTCTGTGATAAGGCACAACTGTCATACTAGTTTAGCTGCAAAATTTTCAGAAATAACATTCTGACACTTTTATTGCTGCTTGTATTGCTTTAAAGTGCCTGATTTGTGGCCAGTGGACAGTTTTATTGCCTTCTGTGAGCTTTGTTTCTGAGGCAGAATGGTTTTATTATTTAATGGATATTGTTGATTTGAGGGAAGAATCTCCCTTGGATATTGTCCCACTAAAAGAAAACAAGCCTTTAAAAACCCACAAGACTCTTATCTCTTGACCTTTAAGATTTTATGGGTTTGGGCATGTTCATCCCACACTGCGGGGCACAGGAGTGCCCAGGCACTTGTGCCAGTGGTCAGTGCTGTGTTGGGAAAATCTCATCTCGGATCTGAAGGCATTAAAGGCACTCAGAATCTAGGGAGCTCATAAGTAAGTGTGGTGACACCCAAGTTATTAGCTTTTTTTTTTGCCTTCTCACCTCAGCTTTAGATGTGGAGTCACTAAAGGTACAAAGAGGTTTTTCTTAATAGCTCCAGATGCTTTTTGTGCTCCCACATGGGTCTCCCATCAGGCTGTAGCATCTCCACAATTAACTGATGGCCAAATTGTTGGGCAAAGGTGAAGTTTAAAGTGACCCAAGAACAGGGATTAGTCAGGTATTACACAGGGCATGTCTGATTGTTGTTCCTCTGCTTTAATTGTCATTTCACTTACTTAAACCCTAGACAGCTGGCCAGGATGTGTTGTTTGGCACAGCTCCAGCAGCAGACATCTCCCTCTAGAAATGCCTGTGTCTCTCTGTTGACCAAGAGAGGATTTAGACAGTGAGTTTTGATTTTGTGGAAGTTTTTTGAGTTGAAACCCCACAGTGGATTTTCATGATTGTTGTTCTATTTACTGTTCTCTTCCTCTTCGTTTTTTCACAACAAAATTTCTATTTAAACAGACTTTAATACCTTTAATAAGCCAGGAAAGTTTGTCCCTCCATCTTTTTGCTCTCACATCATTACTTTTTTAAGAGCTGCTACTCTAGTTAGACCTTCCCTTCTCCAACCTACCCAGGAGACACAGGTCTTGACAGTAAAGAAAAAGTTTGTATTTTCTATGTGACAGCCTAGAGAAACTTGTCTTGTTACTGCGAAAACTGAATCTGGAAAGTTTCTTGAAGTCCATTCAAGCATCTATCATTTGTAAACACATCTTAATAGAAGATGTATCTCCTCATGCACTTGTTATAGGGGGGCAACAGCACTGGCTGCAAGTGGCAGTGAAGATATATGCTTGCTGACTGTGTTACCTAGTATGTGCAAGCATGTCTGCATTTAATCCATGTGCAATTTTCCCTGGGCAGTTGCTTAACACTGAGCATTGGGAGGAATTTGCTGTAGAAACATAAGAGCAAAATGTTGATGGCACAGTGTGTGAGTATGTGTGTGTGTATGTGTCTTTTGCAGCTGGCCTTCTACCTGTGTTATTGTTATGCTGAAGCATCATGATTGTCAAGGGGCTGTTTTACTTGCAGGAAGGCATCTTAAGTAAGGTCTATCCTCTGTGAATCTTCACTATTTACAATACACCTCATTATACCATGTTTAGAATTTAAATGAATTACTTTAGTACAATCAGCTACTGTAATTGCACAGGGAGCAGCCCCAGTGCTGCTGCTTGTCATACCTGAGGGTCAAGACACTGACAAATTATCTCACCACACCTTTTTTCTGGTAGTTTTAATTATCTTGGATTATATATCCTGGGCTGAGCTAGCTGGGCTTGCAGTTAGTAAACCCAACAGAATAAAAATACAGCTTGGAAATCTGGTGAAGCAGTAAGTGTGGAGCCCTGAGTTTCACATATCATGAGAACATCATGATACTGCTAAATCTAGGGACAGAGCCTGGGATATAAAAATCCTCATGAGGCAATATCTGTAGTCAGTTAAGATGCCAATATGTTTTATTGCATTTTACAGCATGTGCCATTTAAGTGAAATGAGCATGAGATTACCAAAATGTGAATTAAGTCATAAAGTTGAAATAGAAGTAGAAATGAAGTAAATTCTAGTCAGAAGCAAAAATGATGTCATGATTGTCACATTGATCTTCATGGCCATGAATGCCACGTAGGTTTTAGAATGATTCTAAAAAAAATGAGTGATTAGGAGGATACTTGGAGGAGCAGAAGCATTAATTTCCATACCATGGGGATACAAAATGATCATCCAGGGGCAGAGGCAGTACATAGGGAGCTGCAGGTTATCTCTGGGATTCCTGGGTGCATCAAGCGTGTTAGACCAGAATACTTTATAGATACTGCTTGGTGAGAATCCACCTTATGTATTCAGCATGATTTACTAGGTAAGAACTGAATTTAATATCAAGAAAGGAGATTTACTGTTGGCTAACAGTGAATCTGATTTTGTTTTCACACCAAAGCCTCTTTGTGTCCAGATCGGTGTCATATTACTTCAGGATATACTGTGATCAAAAAAAAAAAAAAAAGAGATTCTTTGATGATAGATATCCTTGACATTTAAAATTAATTAATATCATCATAGATTAGGATGCAATCATACTGTCAGAGTATCCAGTAACTTTTTAAAATAAACACTAAAGCAACTAAACACATTCTGAATTCATGAAAGCTTCCAGATCAGATACTGCAAATTTGCATTCATTTTCATTCAGATCAAAAACTTTTAGATACTATCTTGGGGAAGAAGAAAAGGCTTGGTTGGTTGGTTTGTTTTGTTGAGGTATTTTTGTGGCAGCAAGGCAGCTTTTTCTTATAACAAGGATTTTGTAAGCTGTAAGTTAAGGAAAAATGTTAGTTGGGACATTTGTGTCTCAGCTCACAAAGCTGATGATTTTGATGGTTTTTCTTGATTTTTCAGGGGCTGACAGTCAGAGTCTGCATAGCAGACGGCTTGGTCTCAACATAAAACCAGGAGAAACCTTTTGGAAGCAGGGGTACATATTACACTCTTGAAGATCTTCTAAGTCTCTGAGCAGGCATGCAAAGTACGTGGGCAGAAAGACACAAGCTTTATCCAGGCTGGACCAACAGGCAAATCTGACCAACAGTCACGCTGAAATGGAAAAACCAGCCACACCAATGCAACAATAGCTACACTTCTAGTAGCTTCCTTCAGGCACTTTTGGGACAAATTCTATCAGCCTACCTTAGATGTTTTCTTTTCATCTGCTTTTTAATACTTCTTCTTGTAGTTGTTTAGACATGATGCCAGATGAATCCGGGACTTTATTTTTGGCAAAATATGTACAATGAAACAAGTGTCAGTTTAGGCACTAACACAGGTAAATAGTTTCATATTAATGAGCCTATATAGACACTAACCTATTTTGGTACAGTTCCTTGATTTATCTTATGAGATGTCAGAGAAAGCTGTTGAATTACTGACACAGACAAGCACAGGAACAACCTTCTCAAGCCTGCTCAGCTGTAGGAAGATAAAAGCAGTAAAGAAACCACGTCAAAAGTATGATGGCTTGAATTAGGCATTACTATGGGTAATGAAGTTAAACTAGACTTAACATGATGTTAAACTGGTTTGATTACTGACTTTTGGTCTGAATTCAACAGGAAGCCTTGCTTAGGATCCTGCACTATTTTTACTGTTCTTAAAGCATGGCAGTGTGTATGAAAACTCTCTAGTAAAATCTCTGTCGTGAGATGTTACTTGAAAACTCTCCAGGCAACCTTGGCAGTGGGGTAGTTTTATGCAATTTTAGTGCAGACATTCAGTGGGATGGAAGTGCCTTGGAAAATAAAGCCAAAATATTCCAAACAAAATCTAAACCATCCGCTAATTAAAAAAGCCACAAACATCAAAGTTAAGTAATCAAGTGAACTACTTTAGCAAGTTATTTTGTAAATACTGTCGGATGCTTAAAGGACTCTATTGTCCAAAGCTGCTTCTGCCTGTGTTGGAAAATGTATTTTGGAGACATGGCAAAGTCTGTCTTAATTTTCTTAATTAAGGGAATATGCTTAATTTTTCTGGTTTTAACGCTAGCTGCAGCTCTTCTGTGGGGTTTTTTTTTATTTATTTATTTACAATAATTAATTCTTCTGCAGTTCTCTTTGGAGAAATGTAAATTTTATTTTATTTTTTTTAGCTTTTTGTGGTTTTGAAATTTGCATTTTATGTCCAGACATTGCTAAGAGAGCATCACTGACAAAGGCAAACCTTTTAAGCAAACGTTCCTCATCAGTGATGAAAACTTTGATAGGTAGAGCCCGAGAGATGAGAAGTGTTGGGAAAACAATTTAGGCATAATGACCCAGAGGCTCATTTCTTGATTCTTCATCCAATGATGGAATGCAGGAACCGTAGGAATTTTACCCATACCTTCAGACCTGCCAGATATCTCTGACTTGATGCCATGGGAGGCTGCAGAGATCTAAAACATAGAAATAATGCAGATAAACACAGACAGGGAAGCCATGAAATTATCAACAAAGAAAAAGAGAAGATGAAGAGAGAAAAGAGAAGAGGCAGAGAGAAAAGAAAAAAAAAAGAGAAAAGTGAAAGTAAGTTCTTGTGAATTTACAGCATGCTGCAGAGAAACTGAAAATAGATGAGAATGAGAGCAAGCCAGTTGAGCTACCAGCGCGGTGGCAGCAGTGTGCCTTTTAGGGTTACTTAATATGCTGGGTTACTCTTCTGTGGCTGCAGGAATCCAAAAATGGGAGCAAAATCAGATGGAGCAGCAGCTTGAGGACTTGTAACCACCTCTGCTTTTGCATTGTAATAAGCATGACAAGCTCAGTATGGAAACCTGTTAGAGTTCACTGTTACCCTTTAGATGATAGGAGAACATTGCCATCCTTCTGATTTAGTGAAGCAGAGACCATAACTTTGAAATTCAGGAGATGTTACACAGGCTGTTTGTGGAAAAACATTTGTGAGTTCTGAATAAAAACCCAACTAACAGCAGAAGAAAATAATACAATCAGATTTCCATAGGCTTTCAGGGCATAACATATTTCTAACAGAAGTGAGATTATAAATACTTCAGGTTAATCCTGAGGTGGTGGTTTGGTTTTTTTTCTGTTTCTCATTTGCCTCAGGAATGTGCTTAGCGATAGCAGGGCAGCCTTTTTAGGATTTAAAAAATAGCAATCAAGTGCAAAGCCATCCTGCCAAAGGGAAGGGATGCAGTGTGGAGGCTCTGCAGAAAACCTTTTCACCATTCAGCAGTTTTAAATGTGTTTTTACAGTTCGATCTCAAGATATGGCAGCACGTTAACATGAGAACAATATTGTGTCCTGGGTAAATATTCCCGGAGTATTCACTGGAGCACTTCTGCTGGCAGAAAAATATTCAAAGTCAGCTTTTGCCTACTTGTTAAAGAATAGCCTGTGCAGTGCCAGATGCTGATGAGAAGTTAATCACCTTTTTGTATGGATGCATTCATTGCTAAAAATACAAGATTAGAGTACAATGGAGGTATAATTGGTATGCTGTGTAAGAAAGCATGAGAACTGCACCTTGTCTAATTTGGTGGTAGGCCAGATATTTTTAGGGATATGTGGTTTACTGAATGAAGAGTTTTCTATTCTTGTGCCCGTGTTGTGAGTTGTCTAACAAGGATTTCCACTGCTTAGTTTTAATGCTGTTTCTTACACCAGAGAGACCTTTGATTTCCCTTTGAGAGACTAAATTAAACAACTCATATATTTGCTGTTGCACATATAAAGGTGCAGCATTTCTGTAAGCTGTCAAAAGCAACCACAAAAAGGACAGAAATTTGGGATGGATCCCCAAATGTCTTTAGGCAGAATCTGAACAGAAAATAATAGCAGTAAAATTTCTGCCAAAAAAAATGATTACTGTGTTCTCCTCAAGGTATTTATTATCTAAGTTTTTCATCTTTGGCTTTCCTGATCAGCATTTTCAGTAAGTAGGGGCAAAATCGTACACGTGTGTGCATGTTTTCCATCTGCAAATTGGTCCTACTGAGTCAAGAGGGTTTTTTGTCTTAATGTTCCTGAGGTCGTTAAACATTTGAGAACCTCAGTTGTTATCCATATAGTTTTGTGAAATTCTCACTTCCCGTAATTTCAGATAAATATTGATCCCAAGGTAATCATCCTGTCTCTTTCAATAATAACAGTAACAATAATAATGTATCTTCTAGATTATAAGTAGCTGCTTTCATTGAGAGAGAGGTGACTCAGGCTCTGAATACTTGGGGTTGACAGCATTGTGACTAGGGAACTACAAAAGTTAAAGACTGAGGTGTGGTGCTATGTGGATAAATGATAATTACATTCTAACAACTTGGTATACTTTGATAAGTACTTCAGAATCTGTATTCTCCTTAAGTGAATATACTAGTTTCATCTGTAAGTTATTAGAAGTGTGCAGCTGCTGAACCCTTCTTTATTCCACTTAGTAGCTGTATACATAATTCCTTGTATTTCTATGTATTTCTTTTTGCAGAGCTCAACAAACACTGCATTATTTTATCAAAAACAATTACAAGCCAGTTAACAGCAAATAAAAGCCAAGCTAGTACAGCCTAACAGCATAAAAGAAAACTGTAGCATATGTAGGCTGATTAAATGGTGTATATTTAATTTTCCTTTCAACCAAAGAAAGTCAAGGATGTCAGCTGCTGAAATTCTCAGATGACAAAATATAGTGAGAGTCACATGAAACCGTGATCCAGGAAAATTAAAGTATGTGGTGGTTCTTAAAATAAATTTGAAAAAGGAAATAAAATACAGCATAGATTAGGAAAGTCTTGGCAAGAAAAAAAAAAAAGGAGAGAGAGAAAAAAAGAACAAATACCCCTCTGAAAGCTCTAACTTTCTAATGCTTATGTCCATGGTATCATAGATTATATTATCCAAGATGCTACCATTTTCTTTCATAAAAATAGTTGAAAATCTGATATTTTTTGTCAAATGGTCATAGCATCTGTAGTCATGTGCGCTCTCCCTGTGTATGTATAAGTGCTTGTGTACCTGGAAATAAACCAGTGCCAGAGCTTGTGACAAAAGTCTCCATCATCTGCATGGCAGGCATATTCCTTCTGCGTTTTGAAAGTGCACAGATCTGGGTATAATGATATTTGATGTGAGCCAGCCTGCCTGGATTTTCCCATTATAGGTTTTCCTGCATATGTGGAGACTCCCAGTAAAAATACACAACCATTAACTCAGCAATACAAAAGCTTAAATAAGACTCGTATATATATCTATATACATATATAGATATTTATATATAGGAAGCTGAGATATCAAAGCATATGCCAAGAAATAGTGATAGAGAAAGAATAGTGGGCAGAAAAAGTCCAGACAGATTGGGAGAGCCTGTGAGTGGCAGCGACTGTTCAGGGTAGCTGCTATAGCCCTGATGAAACTGCAGTGATTGCAGAGCAAAGGTTCCCCTTTGCTTCCACACAATCTCAGTGAAGCTGAGGATCAGTAAATTCCACACAGACAGGTCCTGCCCTATTAAGATCAATTTTACTGAGGAGTCAGAGCTAGCATTTTTATCTTGCAGTATTGAGACATAAAAAAGAGCGAACTGGGGACGTGGGTTCAGACCCACAACACTTATTTTCTGAAAAACCTTCAGATAGCATTCCTTGCACTCACTGGTATCTTGACAGTAATCTTATATGTATACCATTTCTTTTCTGTCTACAAAGTATGCTGGCCAAGTTCTTGAATCTTTGTTCAGAAATCAGTTCTTCTTTAAGAATTAATCTTTCTTAAACATTGTTTCTCTCATTCTAGGAAATGGCCTATATTAATCCCAAGAACAAGCCCCTGTTGAGAGCAGGTCTGGGTCTCAGTCTTATCTGAGTCAGGTTAAAAGTCTGTTAAAAAATTATACTTTTAAAATGTCTTAATTGCAAAAACTGTCTCAAGACATATGGACCATCCTTCCCATCCCCTTTTCCACTGCTTTCTTCCCAAATGTGGGTTTACAGAAAACCTTTCTGTTTCTCTTACAAAATTCTTCATTCTTTGTGTCTAAAACCATGGAGAGGCTTCTTGCTACTTTCATATCTGAATATTTAAAATGAGGCTTGGAAAGGGTAAACTACGTGACATTGTCTTATAAATATCAAAACCACTTACCTGTTTCTTCTACTGCCTGAGAAATAATCAGTTTTCTCGCTATTTTGTTCCTGAGCAATATAATTCTTCAAAGATTTTCAGGGCTTATTTTCAGCTCCATTTAAATCAGAGCTCTTAGAAAAATGTATACCCTTCTCTAAATAGCATTTCTTTTTTCATAAGCCCTTGTGAAAATGTCACACCTTTGGAAAAAAAAAATGTCAGAAACAGGTACATTAAAACAAGGAAGAAAAATGTTTATATGAAAGCCTGTTCAGGCCACACTGAAAATGTAAAGAGGTCTTGCAGTAAATGTAAATATAAGTAAAGTTCTTTACAAAAATAACACCAGAAAAACCCAACCGACAACAACAAAACCACCCCCCAAAAAACAACCACCAAAAAGACCCACAGCAAAACTAAAGTGACATTTGTTAGTATTTTACTTGTCAATCTGCAGTACACTGATGTTAACAGGATTACTCACGGGCTTCTGTGTTGTGCTGAACAGGACAGCCCAGTTAACACCCCGAGTGTGTGCACAGCTTCCACCATCAATAGCAGTTAGACCAGAAATTTAGAGATAAACTGCAGCTCTTAATACTTCTCTCTTGCCTTGTTCTGGACTGATTTGCCTCTTCTGGAAAGCTCCCACTGAAGATCACAAGAGAAAGCAGCACCATTAAAGCAAGAGGAGAAAGGGGCAGACATTTTGCTTCTTTATGGCTTGATTGAACATTGCCTAATTACTCTTGCATCAGGAGGAAGCCATTGCCCCATGCCTATTATATTCTAAGAACATCACATTAAAGCAGCCCATAGCTTCCTAACTCTTCCTGTATTCTGTGACATCTGCTTTTCTTTGTTGTCATTTGAATGCGGGTACTCATTCAAGCTTTCATGTTAAAATCAATGGGATTGGTCACAAAAGCAAGTGGTAATACGGCTTCTTCCCCATGGTACAGCTTCATTTCTCAAAGAGTACCGGCCTAGTTCATCCCAAATTCTCTTTTATTTTCAAGGTCCATCAGTCACTTCACTGAATTCCTGAACACAGTCCTTCTCATTCACTGGATAGGATGTCATCACATTTGCATGTACAACACCTGGATGTCACTAGTACTGGCGTCCTAGAGCCATGCATGCTTTGCACGAGAGCTGGACACTACCCATGGCTCTGTTCCCTGTAGTTACAAGGTGAAGTTTAGAAGTGTTTCCTTACTTTGAAAGCAGCCTGAACCTGTGTGCAAGGGGAGAGCTGTGATGGGCTCCAGCAGGTCCTCTGTACTCATGGCTTGGGAGTTTGGAGGACAAGGTGAGCCCCAGAAGTGTACTTTAGTGCGTGCAGAATGTATATTGATATTGAGCCACACAGTATACTAATATTTGAGCTACTTTTTGAGCAAAGCTCAAAACTGACCCAATACTCTTCTCCATAATGCCATCTTAGATTGCTATAGGCTTGCCATTTGCAAGTGGGTTTTTTTGTTAAAAGGAATTCTATTCATTAAAAAAAAAATAAACACATTTTCTTATATATTACAACATGCTATTCATTTTTGATCTATTTTTTTTTCCTGTGTCACTCTATTCTGTGAGACCATCCAAGGAGTTTCGTAGAGTGGTGTTACAGATTGTAGGGAGAGTTGATCCTGCTGTTGCTGTGAGGAGTGATGTTGGCATTGTGTGAAATTGCTCTTTAGACAGCTGAATTGGGCTTTCTGTACTACACTTGTTTTCAGAGAATGAAGAGAGTTTCCAGAGTTTGAAGGGTAAGCAAAGATAATATGAAGTACATGGAAATTCCATTTTATTTAGGGCTACGCTGAAACCTGCCTGCTGGTGCTAAATAATGGAAAACATCAAGAAACTAAATTGGTGACATTAAGAGGCATTTGCTAAAGGTTCCAGCAAAATAGTAGGCTGTAGCAAACTGGTCAGGGGACAGTAATAAGTCACTCATCATAACTTCCTATAATTTAGATTTTCTCCATTAGAATTTAAATTTCTCCTTTTCTATTAGTGCTGAAAATAACAGTGCTGGTAGGTTGCGGAGTGGTTTTCGTTCCTTTGGGGTTTGTTTTTTTTTTTTTTGTTTTTGTTTGGTTTGTTTGGTTTTTGTTTGGGGTTTTTTTTTTGTGTTTTTTTTGGGTTGTTGTGTTTTTTGTTTGTTTGTTTGTTTGTTTAATTTTTAAATCCAGCTGAAACATTTTTATGATTCTAGTTTTGGACAAACTACTGTAGTATCTTATTAGAACTGCAGCTGAAGGATTTGGTAGACCAGATATCTGGATAGATGACATCCACTGCATGCTGAAACTTTCCATCTCCAGGGTGAATGTCATACCATTCAGGAGGTTTAATAGCCTGGTTATAAGAAACAGATTAGAAACTTGATAAGCCAAAAATAATTTTTTTCCTGGGAATTCTGCCCAGAACTTTGCTCAGGAAAGCTTCTATTCACCTTTTGTTTATTGGGCACACTGTTTTTCCAAGGGAAGCTGTGAGGCTGTACTTCTTTTCCTGCCTAAATAGGAAGTTTCTCAATGTTACGTTTAGCCCTCTTTCAAAATGTATTGTTGTTCCCTTCATCTAGCAGCTTGGTTATGAGACATGATTAAAACCAAAATCAAAATAGACATTTTAAAATTTACTGAGAAATTACTCCCTGTTGTTACTTTTGCTTCACAGTGAGTAGACGCTTTCAGTCACGGAAAGGGGAAGATGCCACACTACAGTGTATAAAGATTAAAACCAGATCATATTGCCAGTATAAATTATGTTATATAAATATAAGGATGTATATATTTTATTATATAAATAACATACAGTATCCTCAAGAGATTCCAGTTTGCCAAAGACATGAATTTAGGTGGCTTTTTCAAAACGGCTAGCCAAAGAAAACAAACCCTACCCTATTTGAGTACCTAAATGGTATGGAAAATATGGAAAAGGGAAAAAACAGTCCCTGGATGACTTTGAGCCTGTATTGCTCACACTCTATAGTCTCCAGTAGGTGCCAGTGTGTGCATGTGGCCTTGTATTACTATTTTGGGCAGTCATTAACTTAAGCATTCAGACTGGCTGCAGGCACTACTGATCTCTCTATTTATAATATCAATCCATCACACAGAACTATCTGTAGTGGGTTTGGTTTGTTGATGGGGTAAGTCACCTGTTTTGCATCTATTAGTGGCTGGGAGTTACTCTCATTGCAGGTGCACTTGGTAGTGAGGCTGCTGCAAAGATCTGATGGCATAGACTTAAGAGGAGTTTTTCAAAGTACTATTGGGATTTGGTTTTCTAAGTCTCCCTTAAAAAGTGAAATGCAACAGAAAATTACAGAAAGTTTTTTAGACTTTTTGTGATTATAAAAAAAACCAAGACAGACAAACAAAAAAACCCTGCTTTTCTTTTATGCTGTAAAACATCAGAGTGATACTGTATACTGCATATACATTGCAAAGAACAGAAATGCAGCACACCACATTATCTCTTGGGATCTATTTCTGTACAATAATAAGGCCGGAGCAGAGCAGTTTAAGTGTGCCATTCGATATTGAAGTGATGCGAGGCCCTGACCTGGGGCAAACAGCCGCTGTTATTTCACACCAGCAAAGCATTTGCTTCATGGCTTTCTATACATGCCGCATTCAGCAGTTGCATGACTCATGCCTCTCCACAGAATTGAAGTTGTCACCTTCATAAATCTTCAAAGGGTACTTAAATGTTTAGCAAATCTAAGAAATGTTGCTTCTGCTGAAGCAGAGGTATACAGATGTCACCTCTGTGTCATCTTTAGAGACATTATGCATTAAAATCTAGAAAGAAAAATAATTTAGTAACCACAGGCGAGGAGAAAGCAGTGGCAAATATGGAAATATTAGACAGAGGTATGTCGATGCTTTAAATTCCAGGAGGTATTTTCAGTTGCAAGATATACTGTAAGCCAGTGGGGATGGGTGGTTCTGTCTTTTCAAAGCAGCATCCTCAACTACATAATTATTCAAGAAAGGGAAAGTCTAGTCCCACTGATGCAATGACTCTATCTGCTTCATATCACTTCAGAGTCTATTTAAATGTGTAAGTATGAAGCATACATTTATTTCTCTTTCTAAGACATTTAAAGAGGACTTCTGTTGTGTTAACACTTTCAGTGCGGCAAGAGCTCTTGATGAGAATATAACAAAAAATTATATTCAGTAGACTTTAAGAGAAGCAGAAGAGAGAAAAATCAGTTTACTGAAGGAGGAAATAAAGACACTGAAATTCAGTATTTTTCACCTCTGTTTCTACAAGAGATGTCCAGGGCTTGTATTTGTTTCCTTATTTCCTAATAAAGGATAGGGGAAAAAAGGAGGGGGGGGAACAACTCAAGAAATACAGGGTGTGAATGAATTAGAATAGCA
The DNA here is from genome assembly GCA_013399075.1 of Chloroceryle aenea. Classification (NCBI taxonomy): domain Eukaryota; kingdom Metazoa; phylum Chordata; class Aves; order Coraciiformes; family Cerylidae; genus Chloroceryle; species Chloroceryle aenea. Next base: position 549,931 of record VWZY01006465.1, read on the forward strand.
TATGCTGTAAAACATACAGACAGTGTGGTAGAGCTGAATTATGATTACTGCTGAAGGTCAGTGTCAAGTTGTTGCTGGAACATAAAGCCTGTTGCATAGCAAAAGACTTGTGTGCGTTCCTGGATAACCAATTTCAGCAAGTTGCAGCATCAGGGATTTAACTGTGCATCTCTTTCCCCCACAGTCTCAACCAAACCCCTTAAATCCTTTCAGCTTTAGACGAAACCCTGGCTTCATCAATCTTCCTACAATTGCTGCACTCTCAGCTCATCTTCCTGTCTCTTGCTCCATGCTGGCAGTTGATCATTGTTGAAATTGGCTCTGCACTACAAGTACAACAGCTCCCCACCTTAGCTGGAGAGACAAAAGAGTGTTTCAGAAATGTAGAGATCTTTCAGAGCAAAGACCAAATCTTACATGATTTATTATATTTCAATATGCTAGTCTAGGGACCAGCATTCATGTCATGAGTGAGAGTGGTCTGTTGTTACACCTCTTCTGGTTCATCATGTCAGAAGGACCATTTGCGTCTCACAAATGTTGTCTGTGGGCAAATGCTTTATGCAGTTCAGGTTGTCTGGTAAGACTGAATGAAAGAAAAAATAAATTACTGCATAAGCACTAGGCTACTGGTCTAAAAGAGCTGAAAATCTAGTTCCAACAACAGAAATATTTTAGGGAAGCTAATAAATTTTGTCTTGAAGTTAGCATCGACTTAAGATAACATCTTTATGCAAACGGTACTTTTAAACCCATAGTGTCAAATGATGTTTTTTTGGGGAAGTGACAGGTAGGATATCCTCATATTTGCAGAATATTTCTTCACAAATTGCATGCATTGTAACTATTTGTTTTTCCAAGGATGTGTTGGAAAGGATCCAACTGGATAAAGTGTACCCTCAGTGCCACCATCTTATGTGCACAAAATATTTTTACTTTTCTTTTCAAAAAGCCTTGGACCTCATAAGCTTTCAGAAATATTTTGGTTAAACCCTGGAGTGCATATTTTTGGTCGGCCAAGTACTCCACTGGGGATCCTTGGGAAATACAGCAAAAGAGGGAGCATAAAGTATGGCCTGGAGTTTTTGCAGGACTTTCCAGCCTTCTGTGCATTCTTCTGGTCTGCAGCCTGTGTGACAAAGCTATTTACTCCACTTCCCCCAGCTAAAATGTTATTTTTAGAATTAACTAACTGCTTGGGTGGTTTATAGACATCAAAAGTGTTTTATTTTCCACTGCCTTGAAGGCTGTTTTACCTTTAAGTTGGAAAGCCTCTTATCTAAGTGAAACAGCCTTAAATTGTTGGATGTAATTCATTAAATTCTTGGATAACTAGAAGTCTCTCTGGCACTTAGCAAGTGATATGAAGAGAAGTGCCGATCCACCTTCTAAACATAAGAAATTGAATTCTTTGCAAGCTCACATGGTTTGTACAAGACATGTTTAAAAATAATTAATAACTGTTAAACTTCCCCTGCCTACCCTTTCTCAACTACTGTTAAGGCCAGGTTAACCTCTTTGAACTGAGGATTGTTGTTAAGGGCTGTGAGTTAATACAGAATTCCAGTTATCCCTCAATTTCTGTATATCATCTGGTGTTGGTACTTTGACAAGGACTCTCAAAGTTCACAAAATCATGCGAGATTTTGGGATGGCAAAGGTTCTTTGGCTCCTCACCCCTTCCTGAAATGCTGTTTAATTTTTTCTGCTGTGGGAAAGAGCCATCAATGGGTATCAAGAATCTTGTTGTGTTTTTAACTGAAGAAGTGTTCACTGAAGATTGTCTGCTTTTTAAAAAGCAAGAGCTATTGGCGCTGTTGATTTTCCAATGAACCATAAGAAAAACTAATAGAAACGAAGAAGCTTGAAAGGACCAAGCTGACTCTTACTGCTGACAGTGTTTCTCAATGTAGTTGTCTTAATGTTCCATACCTGCAGGTGTATAGGCAGAGGAATGTATTTGAGTGAAGTTTGGTTCTATAACATATGTGAATAATTCAAATGCACAAAGTTGCTCACCAAGTGTCAGCATCTGGATTTGTCTTCACGTGGACCTCATGTCATATAGTCCCTTATTTTTAATCGTTCCATTTCTATCATCACCTTCTTGCACTGATGTTCCATCATCCTTATCTTCGCATACTCACACTGGCTACTCAGAAGTGTGTAGTACTCAGGATTTTCTATCAGGACTGTTCTCCTAGTTGATGTGTTGTGTTCTCTTGTGAGTCTGATCTCAAATCAATCCATTCATCCTTTATATTCCCTTCATCAATTACTTCTCAAAACCATATAGTACAAAACCAACTGCTTAAAATAATGTCCATGGCATTCCTTAAAAGAATTCCTTCTCTCTGCAGCTGCTTGTCAAAGACTTTAGTATTTGCGTGTTGTTTTCCTAGCACTGACTGAACACGTTTCCTGTACTTCCACAGGTAGTAAAATTAATCTGTCATACACTCAAATTCAGTTTCTGCATTTATTTATTGTTTTCTGTCTTTCCTCACCCCAAACCCCCCATATTTGTAGTACTTAGTCACACTCCTTGTAGATTTTACTTCGGGTTTTTTGTTGTTTTGTTGTTTTTGGTTTTTTTTTCAGTAATGTTATCTTCTAAAACAGGAATCTGTTTCTAGTTTTTTTCTGTTTGATGTTTATATACAAAGTCAAAATATACTTATAGGAGATCATCCTTACTGGAGTAAGTTGAAGCTGACCAACTTCTAAAAAGCAATCTTAAATAGTTTGTTTTGATTATACATTACTTCCTCTCTCTTAACTTTACCATCCAAAGTAGTGGCATCTGCAGTATGATTTTGCCATCTGTTTTTTTAGCTGATTTATGACTGTAGTTATGTTTTCAGAGTCAAGGCATTCTTCAGCTAATGAGCGCTCCCTTCCCTTTGTGGTACCCTGGCTCTGATTCTCATTTTGCTGGACAGTCACCAGAAGCCAGGACAAGTCTGTTGAGATCTACAGGAAATAAGTTCATCCGTGCTGACTAAATTGCATGAATTTTTGAATGTCAAGAGTCTAAATATATTTCTCCTTCTGAATTATCATTATGGGTATGTAATAAGATGTAGTGAAGGTTTTGTGACAAGTGACAGTGCATGAGAACTTGTCATTGGCAGTCAGAAGTTAAATAGATGTGCCAGTAAGTGTCAGTTGTAGTCTCATGGTCTTATTTGCAGGAACTGAGTATCTGATGCAGTCCAAGAAGGAAGAAAAATATGTGTGGCTGCATCATCATTGAATGCTTATTTTATTTTGCTCCAATGAAAATTAGTTTCCTAGAATTAAATACTTAAAATTAATGGGAATAGTGAGTGTTTGCAATAATTAAAATCAGTTAAATTTAAACCTTTGGCAGTAAGCATCCCATATGACTTTGTAATTGAAAAAAATTACAGCAAAACATCTTTCACAAACAAGTAAGGTAGAACGAAATAATGCCAGCATGGCCGAACAGGCAGGCTAGCTAACTCTTTCTTTCTTTCTTTCTTTCTTTCTTTCTTTCTTTCTTTCTTTCTTTCTTTCTTTCTTTCTTTCTTTCTTTCTTTCTTTCTTTCTTTCTCTGAAATATTGCAATAATAAACAGCTCGTTAGTCAGATGTTTTCACTTGCAGCTTTCTTTGTTTCTTCTGTTATTTTTATACAGGGCAGGTGGTTAGTGCATTGAGTATTACAGATTGTCTGGATGTACATACTTCCACCACCTAAGAAAAATGCATTAAAAAGCAAGTGATAGTACTCCAGCTCTTATGGAGCACTCCAAAAAGCATTGTGGGTATTCACGCAGTACCCCTCCTTCAGCTCATTCCAGGCATCTTGGCTTTATACGATGTATAAATGAATAGCTGACTGTACCTCAACCACTGAAGTAACCCTGTTAAAATAACTCTATGCAGCAATTCAGAATTGGAAGAAAAATGGGTACAAGATTTATAGATACGTGAAAATTCAGCTGTTGTTCCAGCTATTCCTGTCCTTATGTGCTGTGCAACCTGCTGTAGAAATCCTTTCATTCTAAGACTTTTTATAGTTCCAATAGTTTCACACAGACCAAAGAAAATGAGTTAACAAAAGTAACATGAAAATGAGAGAATTTTCTTTTTTCTGCCTTCTCTTCATCTCTAACATTATACTGAATAAAATCTCTAAGTATTTTGAGGAAGGAAACGCAGAGCAAGGGAATATGTGTGCTTAAAGGACATTTTTAAAATAATGGAGCATCTACAGCTAAAAAAAATTGATTAAAATGTTCGTGAGTTAGAAACCATCTAGAGGAAGGTTGTTCATGGTTGTAGTTTCTAGGTATTTCACCTCTTTAAAATAGTCATTTAAATTAAGATTTACACTCTGAGATATAAAGTATTTTTGAGTTAATCACAACCACATCCAGAAGGGCTGAAAAATACCATATTTGGTCTGACTTTACTTAGATGGTTTGTAATGTCTCTTGTTTTTTGTTAGAACACACACTCTTATAACCAATTTAAAACTTAAATACTGTGAATCTAGAGAAAAAAATCCGACAAATATGGATGTTAAGAAGGAGAACTGAACAAGTATGCAGGCTGAATATTTGCTTTATTTTCTGTCATGAGAGCGTGAGAGACCCAAGGAGGCTGGATTTGGATCTCTTGAACTATGAGAGAGGTCAGAAAAAGAGGAATGAGGTGGCCCTATTTTTGTCCTCAAGCTTTTCCTTAGCACGTACCATTCATTCTCTTTGTATTTTATAGAAAATCCTATTTTCACCATATATGGCATCAAAGTTGACATCATTTGAGTATATCCCTCCCTTTCCCCCAGAATTCAATTTGATTTTGTAATGTAAGGAGAAATAGCATCTTTGACAAAGCTGGTGCTGAATACCTATCAGTAAGTTTATAGTGTTGTCTCCAGTAAATTCTTTTAACACTGGTTTCCGCATCTGGTACAGAAGTCACGGTGTTGTAGAAAATTATACGTTGGAATGGACCTGTCAGCCTTGCTCTCCAGCACATCAGCTGCTCCTCCAGCTTGGTGTCATCTGTGAACTTGCTAAGGATGAATCCTGTCCCCTTGACCTGCTTGCTGACATAATAGTTAACTTTTTTTTGTGGTGTCCACAAGCATTATAAAAATACTGACTAATAACATTTAATGTCTGTAAATATCCCATGACTTGCACTGTGGTTATTGTAGAAAGTCAACATGAAATCTCTCAATTCATCCTCTATTTTCAGAACTCCAAATTAGAATTATATTTGGAAGTGTGTTTTGATACTGTCCTCTCCTTTCTGAAGTTAAATATAATTTGTACAAGCCTAGATTTTCTTTCTTCTTCATTCTCTACCAAAGAAAAGTATATTTTCTGCAGGTACATAGTCTCCCTGCCTTACATCATAGCTCATCCCTAAGCTTTACATCATAGAAAAAGAAGTAGCTTTACTATTCTTCATAACCTGTTCCTGGTAAACTTGATGTATTGATGTTCTTACTTCAGGCATAGAATTACATTACGCTATTTTTGGAAAAGCAATTGCTGTTTTGGAATCAGTGTTTCATAGAGAGAATTAATCGGGTTGACTCTTTGATGTATGATTTATGGTATCCTTTAATCCCTGGTAATTTCTATGGAAAGAATAGCCCTTGGATTGTCGTTGCATCTGAGGCATTCAGCATTGCTGCATGTACCAAGCAAGATCTGTCCTGGAAGTCAGTGGATGTCTCGGATCTCCTTTCCCAGGGCCTGAGTCAGTGTCTAAAGTACCTCTGATCCCTTTTACCCAATGCTGTGTCATACTCTAGAAATATTCCACTGTATTAACTGAGCAGATGGTCAACTTAAGACCAATTTAGATGATTAAGACTAATTTTTTAATTTAATCCTTTTGTTTTGTACACATTGACCTAGCTTGCACAAAAATGGTGTCTTTGACTTGGGTGATTAAACAAGTTACTGGCTTTATTTCTGTGTATAGGTAGCTATGGTGATATGCAAAATTTGGAATCCATTCTCTAACCATAGAAATGTGAAAAAAAAAAAATGAAGAAGGAATATTGGAAAATAGTTTGGTGATATATTGATCTGATAGACTTTTATGAAATGTATGATGACTTATTAGTATGAAAACCACAGTGCAGTTTTTATCATTCCTGGACTGTGTATTTCTGGTTTAGTGATAATGAATTTTGTAAGAATTACTTGATATAAATGAGTATATTTAATTATCAAACTTTCTGTGAATTCTGTATCATAATAGAAAAGAGTCTGGAGAACACTGTTTTGAGTATCTTTGATGTAGTAATTGGAGTATAGTCATTTATCGTGACTGTCATTAAGGAAGACAGTCAAAATCCTGCCATTGAATTCTGTAGGTGTGATTCCCATGTACGGACATTCTCTTTAATCAGTGAAAAGGATTGCTGAAAAAGAAACTTGTTAGTTTTCACTTTGGTCTCAACAAAGGAAGGAGAGAGCGGATGCATTTCTTTGAAGGATGTCAATCCACATGATGGCAAGTTCTTAGTCTTGTACTGTTGCTAGGTGCTGTGTGACAGAAAGGGAATTTGAAATCTGTATCAGGATTGTTAACAGTAAATTTCATCCAGTTAGCAAGAGCATTTTTTTTCTGAGGGTGACCCTGGTGCACCACAGCAGTTCACAGAGGCAGTGCAGAGCAATGGTCACTCTGCAAGGAGAGGCTTGCGGTATGACATTGTCTCACCTCCAGAAGTCAGACATCTCCTGTAAAGGGCTTGCACTTGAACCTTGTATACTCACCAGGCAGAGAACAGATGGTCAGGTGGGTAAACTATTCTCTCTGACACCACTGGGAAAATACCAGCCTAGGGAGGTGCTTCATTTCTTGTTTGGCTGTAGATGTAGATAGTCTAAATAAGATGAGACACTTACTTTATAGAAACAAAGAAAAGAAGCAACTCTTACGTATCATCGTGGTTCCAGGAAGCCTTGCAGACCAGAACTGTGTGCTTTAGCTACCACAGATGGTAGAAAATGTTTTCAACAGAGTATTAGAAAGCAATTCCAACCCTTATTTGGTCTTCTGTGCCGGGCAGCTTGCACTGTGGAGTTCAGTTGGATCACTTCAGTGGAGACTGGGCTTGGCAAGTCTGCTGAAGTCCTAATCTAACATAGGGGTAACTGGTCTGATTTTAAGAGATATTTAATGTTTCTTATTTAAATTGCCCCTGCAACAGCAGCTTACCTGGTGCTTGAAGTGTTAAGATCAGATATTTTGAAATTTGGATCAAATATATAAAATATGTATGCTATGTACGTATATATACATCTTTGTTGTTAAACACTCTGTGACAAAGCATTCCTGAAGATAAGTCGTTGCTCTATTTAAAGATGATCTGTGGGAGTTTTGCCTTCAACAGAGTCACAATGTAAGGTCCATTTTAACAAGGTTCTTTGTTTAATTTAAGCACAAACTTGAGAGTTTCCTGAAAAACTCTTTGCATATGTAGCTATCCAATTATGCTTTTCTCCCCCCATCACCCCTCTCGGGATACATAAAGAGCTAGAAAAATATAAATGCAGCTTTGAATGCTTAGAAATCTTATTCTGATGAGCTAAGATGAAAGTCTGTTGCTATTTTGTTTCAGATCTCTCCTGAAGTTATAAGGACACGAATAAAACAATATGGGGTTACAGTAAAGAGTCAGGGGAATTCTGAAGTACGTTTATAGCTGTGTAATATAGTTTAAAAATCTACATTAAAATGTCTGATTCTGCCCAACACTGATTTACTGAAACAAACTTTTGCTTCATTACATACAGTGCTTTGAAGTAAGGAGTATGGAATGTATTTAGTACCAGAAACAGAAAGCACTGGGAAATCACAAGTCAAATTAGCAAAAGTAATAAAAATAGTTGATAAACAGTTTGATAGGGCTTTTGTTGGGGTTTTTTAGGCATCTACTTTTGGGAGGCTTTGGGATGACTTTCATGTCTATAGCTTCAGTATGACTTTAGTATTAATTGACGTCTTAAAGATGATGCTTTGCTGCATGAGATGCATGAGAAAATAATTTCAGTTGATAGCTTTTTGGGGCAGGGAGTATATGGCAGTTTGTGTGAAGGGAAGTGAATGTTGTATAGATAATATAGTACATGATGTGTTGTCGTGGATTAGCGTCAGGGCAGCCCCTAAGACTCAACAGACGCTCTCTGTTAACCCCCCTCCCTCCCAAAAGGGAAGAGAAAAGGAATAAGGGAGAGAGACTTAGTGATTAGAAAAGGAAACTAGAACAGCTTGAATGATTAATAATAATAAANGTAGTCTACATATGTAGTGTAGTCTGTAATCACTCCTTTAGATTTCTTGCATTGTAAATCTCTTGAGACACAAAAGCATTTTCTGTACTTTAATTGCACAACAGTTCTGGCAACCCAGAAGCTCTGACTGAGTCTTGATTATCACTTACTTTGGCCATTGAGTCATCTGTAACTATTAAACCCTGAGGAAAATCTTTGGCATGGGACAGATTATTTTAGTATTTAATGTAGTCTGGGATCAGAGCTGGCTGCTTTTAGAGATGGTGGTGCAGTCTTGAGAAGCATCAGTAACAAAATGCGGTGCATTGCATCTGAGGTGAAACATAGGCTGCTCCTTTGTCAGAAAACAACAAAGCAGACTGAAATCATTGCTCTACGAAGGGAACTTGAATGAGTTACTTGGGCATTGTCAATATCCTGCTGTTTATTGAGCATCCCATGGGCATGTTCCCTAATATGATAGAGCTTCACTAACTCAGGTGTTCAAAAAAACTACTAAAATCCATATTCAATATGTATAATTCTTCTCAGTGTCTCTCAAAGAGCTCAATATGTTCTTAATAAGGCCTCAGTCTAGCAAAGAGCTTATGCAAAACCCCAGTCTTTCCACTTGTGAGCCAGTATATCAAATGCAGCTTCAAACAGCAGCAGACTTTCAGTCTCGTTCCTCAAAATGGAATTAGCGAAATCAAAATAATCCAATTTACATAAAAGAAGCTAAATTTGGTCATGCCACTTTCTTTCTTGTTTTATTACCACCCCCACCCCCCATGTGGTTTCCTATCATCTCCACAGGAAGACTCACTGACATTTTTAAAAGGGCTTTGATTTACAGAGCTTCAATAGTCTTCAAGATTTTGGTAAAGGATATTTTGCTCATCTCCTTAGTAGCGTCTGCAGCTAAGTTTGGTAATAAGGGAGGAATGTGAAGAGCTGATAGCGTGCTTTTGGAATTTCAGATCCAGGGACCAACTAATGGTCATAAATTGTCACTGAGAAGTAGAAATGCTTCTGACACCCTTAAAGGGCAAATACACCCATGGCAGAGGTCAAAAATGGTGTGAATCCTTTACTATCAAAATTACTCTGCTTCTCTGAACTTATAGTAAAAACATCTCTTTATACGCCTGTGGAGTATATTGCAGGTTACACTGAGATAGCCCAGGATGCACACAGTATATGCCCTTTAGTAAGAGGTGCTGGATGGTGACCAGATAATGTCCTGTGAGGGACTGTGTGCTTCAAAGTTTGCTAAGCAAGTCTTGTTGAATTCTTCTCTTCTGTTTAAAAAACATTTTACTCGTACAAACCCAGCAACCCAAAGAGGATGGTCTGTCTAAATTCTTGCCTCTAAGACCTCAAGAAACTTCTTGTGATTTGGAAGACCATATTTATACTCCCATTGTCTGATTGTCCTCTTACTCTGCACTTGTAAAAACTTCACTGAGCCAGTTCCAGAAAACTTCCTGTTCGATGAATTTGCTTTAAAAAAACATCCCGTTTCAAATATGTTTCTTTTTTTAGTCTGTGATGCATGGCTAATGTGTATCTTAGATGTGCTAGAGACAGAGACATCCTGTAGTTGACTATAGATATGAAGGAAAAAGATTATAGTCTTTCTTCTTCTGTTGATGTGCTTGCAGTTCATCATCAAGACTGAAACTGTAAGCAAGAGGTTCAGCCAGGGAAAGGAAGAAAGAAATTACAATTACGTGGAAAGAAAAAAAAAAAAAAAAACAGATAAATAATCCTGTTCAGTTTTGAGTTCAGGAGAAATGATGCTTTTCCCAGACAGGCCCTTGAGCAGATGCATTTATCAGTCTGATTTTGGGTTTGAAATGGTAGAGAGTAAAAAGCACATGTGTTCTCATCTCCCAGAGAAATTAAACAGAGCTTCACAACATTCAGCCTGTAAATAAAAGGGAAAGTAAAGTAACCCATCTAGTAGTAGACCATCATTAACTTAGTATCTTCAGGGCTTTTCTCTAGCTTTTCAATTTTAGATGTCAATGGTACAATATCTTTGTCTTTCTCCTTCAAATCCTCATCTCTGTAATGCAACTATTTTTATATCCTGCTTCTGTTTTTCTCTTATGTGAAAGCCTGTCATTAACTTGTTTACCCATGAAATTGTCTTTGTCTCAGAGCAGAATCATACTCCTCCTTTACAGAGCTCTCAAATAGGATTATTTTGTCTGTTTTCCTGCAACACTTCCCATCATACACAGTATTTCATGAGGCTTGGCATTTTATGATAGACATCCTTGTACTTTCCATTTAATACATGCTTCAAAATCCTCTCCTAAGCCGTGTGAAGTATTTGGTGAACATAACTTCATTGTCTACAAGCAGATATGATACCAATCTGGAGATGCCCAGTAGACTGAGATCTTGTTTATACAGTATTTCCTGCAAGATGCATGAAAAATGTCCCTTTTTATCACCCTAAGTTTATCATCCTGTTACACTAAATTTACTTTGCATCAGTCAATGGAATTAGATTCTTATTCAAAAGCTATTGTATATGAAGAAGTACCATAAACATTAAACATATGCAGACAGTGGAGAAAAAAAGTTCATGTGAGAGTGAAATCTAAACTGCAGTGTATATTTGTGCCAGTTCTGAAATAATTTGATCTCTAAACAGAATCTGTTGTCCCATAGTGATGCTATTTGCTGGATGGTTTTTTAATATTTGTACCAGACTGAAAAATCTTGCCTTTTAGGAAACCTGAGCTTTCAAATTATACTGACCCTATTTATTCAAAGGATTGAATTCAGTCATGCAGTGCTTCTTTTCATCTCTCTTTGCCTTTATAAACTTTACCTTGAGGCCAAGGACCAAGCAGTTATCTTAGTTTGAAAAACACCTAGTGCATTTCATGGAAATGCAGCAACCTAATAGAAACTACTTAGTAGAGTTAAAAAATAACCTGTGGTTTTTTTCTTTTTTTTTTCTCACGTGCTTATGCTACTAAGGAAGGTGAAGTTCAGGTAGTTATTAGCTGATAAAAATCATTTAATGTATCTTTCCTTTGCAGAAATGTAGAAATGTAATGTAGTAATTTCTGTATTAAGCATTGGAACAGGCTGAAGTGGTGGAGTCCACATCCCTGGAGGTATTTAAAAGATGTGTAGGTGTTGCACTCAGGGACATTTAGTGATGACCTGGCAGTGTTGGGTTAATGGTTGGACCCCAGGATCTTTCAACCTAAGTGATTCTATGATTCTCTTTGGATATAAACTTAAAAAAA
>VWZY01006465.1:561487-592247 GCA_013399075.1 Chloroceryle aenea
AGAAAAAACGTAAAAAAAAAAAAAAAAAAAGGGACAAAAATAAATGGAATATATCTCATAATTTCAAAACTGTATGATATTTTAAACATGAAAAAGAAAGGGGAGAGCGTCACCAAAATTTCGTTATTCAGTTCATAGACAGTTAATTCCAGACAGTCTTCTTAATTCCTTAGGAAAAATTAAAATTCTCATTTTGAGCTTTATTTAAAAATCTCTTGAAATGGTAGAGAATCTCTCTGCTGAGGCCAGTAGCCTTTGGACAGACTGTGTTATTTAGACAAGCAAAACAGTTTACATATGCTTAACTTCAGAGGCAAAATAACTGAGAATAGGAATGTGGAGTCATCAACTGGACAGCTTTTAGCCTGTACTGTACCAATACAGAGCTCAAAAAGGAGCTTTGAAGGATTTACTGTAGTAGGTTTCTTTTTATTCTGGGTTAATAACTTTAAATATTTTCATGAATAATTAACTGGATCAGAACCTGTTGCCATCATGCTTGAAATGTTCAAAATAACATGTTTTCAAAACTGAAGTCCTTGCAAAAATAATCACCTCTTTTAGTATAAGTATTTGCAACTGTTTTGTTATGTATTTACCTGCAGGATCCGAAACTGCGTGAACTGTTGGATGCTGGGAATCTGGGAGGTCGACTGGAAAATCGAATGATAACTGTTGTCTATGGACCAGACCTGGTCAATATATCCTACTTGAATTTGGTGGCATTCCAAGAGGATATAGCAAAGGTAATATACATTTGTGTCATTATAAAATTAATGTTTCTAAAGTATTGGTATGAGATAATTATTAAATGAACCTCAATTCTGTTATAGAGCCGCTCAGTACCCAAGAAGAAATGTGCAATCTCTTTTATTTTCAATAGGTTTATTTAGCAAAGTTTACGCCTCTGATAGTTGTGCTTATCTTCAGAACATTGCTTGTAAAGCTTAAATAAACATTGTGAAAATAATGGTACGTGCATGTTTTTACTCAGCTATAAAATGTATGCTGTGACTCTCTAAACACATATTGAGATCTTTCAGTAGTTAGCACCCTTTTCTGCTTGTTTTTGTGATTCTTTGTGAGAAAAAAGTTTGCAAAATGTTGACTTTTTAAGGTTGGACTTATCAGAATGGTGGGATTCTACAGCTCTACCCTGTGTACTCAAATATGTCAGAAATAAGGCACCTTGCTTAACTTATTATACTCATGAACGTTTCTGTGTGAGCCAAGCAAGTTAGGATGGTTCTTAGTTATGTGGTTTGGGTTTTTTTCCGTCTTCTGATTTCTGTGTGACTCAGTTGTGTGTAATGGGAGCACTTTGCTTTATCTATTCCAAATTGATCCTCAGAAGCTGCTCCTCTTTCTGCTTCTATTCACATGGGTATACTGTGATGACAGCCTCCAGATAACCACTCACAAGACATGTTTCCATATGGTTTGCATCCTTGAATACACTAAATTGCACTAAAAAGATAGTAGACTATAGACTGTGGTATGTAAAAAAATAAGGAGTTATTTTGTCACCTCACAGGCAACAAGGATGGTCAGAGGTGAAAACGGGTCATAGGATGAAAGCCTTCAGCTGGGAGACTATGTTATTGTTTGCCAGCTTTCTGCCTCTGCTGATTTTCATTAGCCTATTTGTCAACTTGGCAAAATCACCATTTCCAGTGTTTCTTTGATGGGAAAAAATAGAAACAAAATGAGTCTGTAGTGGTCCATGGACTGCTGAGCGGGAACTGCTTTCCTCAGAGTCAAAAATGCACAGCTATACTCTACAGGGGTCATTTAGAAATCAGCACTGTAAAAGTAAAAGTGACTGAAACAGCTCTCTGGGGAAAAAAAAAAAAAAACACAAACAAACAAAACCCACAAACAAACAAAAAACCACAACCAAAAAACTAAGCATATGATGGAAAATGAAAAGGTATGCTAAAGCTTTACCAGAAAAAATTGTTAGCCCTTACCAAGGAAGAGGGAGAATCACCCATATGAGAAGTTTATATCCTTCTTTTTCTCTTTCCTATCTAGCCGACAATCAGTGAACCATAATCTATGTGCTAAAACAGTGCAGAAATTGGTATTTTAGGGCCATTTTATGTTTGGTAATGGAATGTTAAAAATACTGTAGATAAAAATCATATATTAGAAAAGCTTGTCTGCTCTAAGTCCTGAGTAACTCCTACAATCTGAGTAACTAAGAAACCATGTCTTCCTTGTTATTTTTAAATGTGGTAGACCAAATAAATTCACATTTTATCGATCAGGCACTGTGGCCTGGGGGGTGGGATTTTCAAAATGTTACAGGCTAAAATCATGCTGATTGTTTCAATGAGAGCAGAGTTTGATCACTGTTGAATGCATCTAAGACTTCTTCCTTCTTCAACACGGTTTCGAGCTCTTTTTGAGCCAGACCACAATATCTGGTCCTTATCATCTCCAGGACCCATGTAGTGGCTCAGGGGAGTCAACATAAATAAGCACATCAGGGAGCTCTGAGAAGACGTGTAAATAGATGATGTTTTCAACATCACACACACAAACTTTGACCCTTCCTCTCGCTCACGTTCCAGGGAAAGCAAATGTCAATGCAAAATGCCTCCATGGTGCATGAATATTTTTTAATTAACCCTTCATTTGTGATACATTATTTCTCAAGTTGTGAGACAAGAATTGATCAGTCCTCACTTGATGAAGAAAGGCAAGGTTAACAGTCTTAATAAGGCAGTTAAAACCAGTTGTTTGTGGAGTTTTCTTCCTTTGTATAAGGCTTCCTGTTCTGCTATGAACTGTTAACCACATCCACCAGCCAAGTTGTAGGAAAATAATGAAAAAATGAGCCTTGGGCTATTCAACTTGCTCTAAGTGATTAAATGAAGAGCTGGAAATGATGATGGAGTCACAATGTACTGTTTCATGTGCATTCCTCCAGGAGAAAGTAACTAATGTTTAAAGTACGTTGGTGATGAGCTGAAGGGCACTGGGAAGCTGGTTTCTTCAAAGAATGCGGCTTGAAATTCATTAGGTAATGGTCTAAAAGGCAGATTGCAAGACATGTCTTGAGGAGAAGTAGCACTGTTCCAGTGCTTGCTTGTTTTCAGTCGGGTGTGACTGCACCTGTCTTGGGATAGAATTTGTGAGCATCCACAAACACAGCATGACAGAAGCCAGGATAAAGAAAGCAGTTTATTCTCAAACCCTATTTTGAGCATATACTCTTTTTCTTGTGTCTGTTCCCACTATGAAGAAGTCCAACCTGTGAACCTCTGTGTCTGCTCTGCAGTTTTTTATTCTCTTCCCAAATTCAGTAACTTCAGAAGTGAACATCTCATTTCTCCCATCTCTTTCCTCTCATTATCTTTTGTGCCTCTAACGCTGACTCTATTCTCACCACACTAGTCCATCTGGGCCACACAGACCCCCGTCCAGAACCCAAGGAATTCTGTTTCTTCTTGCTTTGATAGGCTTGGGATCAGATCCATCATTAAGAGTGGATGAGTTCCTCCATATGTAAAAAGATGATTCACAAAGATGATTCACAAGTGTGATATACTATGCTTTCCAGCATACATCTTCATTTTTCTGGCTTCTTGGACATAGTTAAGAGCTTGATCAATACAATAAAATGGAAAAAAAAAAGAAACTGGATAAATTCTTGTCCATATGATATATTAAAAAAAAAAAACAAACAAAAAAAACCTCAGAAGAGTGCCAGAAATGTTGAATTTCAGCAGCTTGCTTTTGTTAACCTTCCACCAGAAACAAATGTGTGAGAAGCATTGCCTTCACATGTAGTCAGTTCTGATTTGAAGGAAGTGTTTTCAAGAATGTGTGCTGTCTTTTCTTATGAAAAAGGTTTCATCTTTTCTGTTGAGATAAATGACTTTCGATATGTATCCTGATGCATGTAATAGAGGAGAGAAATGACTTCAGTGAGCATCAGATTTCCCAGTGAGCTACTGCTTATGTGCTACCTGCCAAAGCATGGAACAGCTAAATAATTTGTTAGTAAAGTTCACAGGAATGCTATAAATACGTGTTAGTGTAACAGGCTGTGTCCAAAAGGAGAGCAGGTTCTGGGAGCTCTTATCATGATGGATGAGACTTAATTCAAGTCGAATGTTGGAAGGCTGGGTTCTTCCCCTACCAAATGGGATCAGATGCTTCCAGTCTGCAAAAAGTTTGGCACTAGCACAGTCCTATTTCAAAACACCTAGTTTTATATTTTCCTTTTGTATTGCATCTGTACAAGAGTCTGCAGCTACTGTGGTGATTCGGATGCTGTTATAACCTTTCCACAGTAGGCTGTTTTCTTTCTACATTTAACAGCTTTCTACCCTGTGGAGCGGTCTCACTGAGCACTGTCTTCTGGAATCACTGCTGCCAGTTAGGATGCCTGCAGAGTGCATCATGCACAGAGTTAGAATATGGGCTTTACTCTGTACCATGCAGCAAAACCAAGGAAACAGAGCCATTTGGTAGCTAAAGCGGAGAGACACATCTTGGCTCACAGCTTGATGCAAGCCCATCAAAGTCAGTCCAAAGTATCTCCTTTATTTCCTTGGGTCTGTGCTCAGGGCTGTTGTTTCACCTCCTGCTGAGGCTTCAGACCAGTGACTGAAAAGATGATGTGATCCTTGGCATATTTTCTGATCTTGGTTTTTGGGCTGCAACTGCATGGTGGCTGGAATGGGAGAAACAATGAGCAAGAATTGCTTGAGACTTGTTAACTTGGCACCTGCATCGTTAGAAATGGCTCAGCTTGCAGGTAGTCCTTGGAATATTTGGCAAGAGTGATGTGATCACTTTGAAGAGCCAGGAAAAGCTAGCAAAGGAACGCGTCAGGAGTGTTTTACATAAATAATACTTGTGACAGGCACATAATAACCGAGTTCCCCTTACGTTCCTGTCAACAAACACTCAGACAAAGCAAAGGAAGAGACGGACTACAGGATACTCCTGAAATACCATACTTCTGTCTTCTACAAAATACTTCAGTTTTAAGCCCAGCAGAATTGGTGAGATCAAAACAAAGTCTATGAAGCTATGCTAAAAGCCAATGTATTTTCAATTTCTAAATAATATTTTTTGTTGCAATTAATCTCTGCAGCCATTAGTGTCACAGGGAGAAGTTTTAACTGCTACTATTGGTGCCCAAACAAAGCAGTGTTTACAAGATGAGCCTATTTTGAGCCTGGAAAAATGAGTTGCCAGGAAGAAAAACAGATGCTGCACTTAATAGGCTTTCTGTTCCAACAGTCACAGCAAAGCAGTTGTGTTGCTAACAAACCCGACTCCTCCTTTTCTACTTTCTTGCACCCTTGTTTGGTTTTTTTTTGTTTTTTTTTTTTTTCAAATTAGACCTAAGAAGGAAAAACAAAGAAGAAAGATGGAGTGGTCACAAGAGGTGGAGGGGAGGACTATCTCAGCAATAGTGGTTTGCCTCCCGAACAACAAGTCTGTGCCTGAGGGAGGAAGGCTTCTCTGACAGAAATACCAGTCACAGGGAGACAGACGTATTGTCTCAGCTGCTTAGTGGTGACGTTGTAAATGGGGTGGACTTTAGGATCTGATGGCTGAAGGATGTCAAAGATCCATATAACAGTAGGCGTATAGGTAGACTTATCTCTTCCTTGTTGAGAGCAACTGTGCAAGACTGGTTTCAGGAACAAGATCTGATAACTTTAGGGGAAAAAACCTTAGTGTGTTAGGAAGAATTATAGAAAAAAACAACTTCTGAACCTCTCTCAAATGAATTGCCTAGTCATACAGAAACCTGGGGCTTTTTAAGTAAAACAAGCTCATAAGCTCCAAGGTGAGAAAGCAACATTTGTTTCATTGGAAGCCAATGACACTTCTCATTATTATCAATTTTTGTCAGAATTAAATCTCCTCTTCCCCCCCTCCCCCTTTCTTTTTTTGGTATTTTTCCTCAAGAAAAAGAAGAGCCAAGGAGAGGGAATACCTTCTGAAGAGTAGGCATCTCAGAGGCTGTGTGGAATGGGAATTTTGGATCTGGACTAATATGAACGGAAATGCAATTTTGGTTTCAAAGAAAACATAAAAAACATCAAGTAAAAAAAAAAAATTGCTTTCAGAGGCAATATTTTTCATCCCTTTCTTTTAAAGTGGTGAAACAACACCAGTCAAAAAACACAGTAGTGATTAAAAATGATTGTAATTTAAGAGTGTAAATAAGCACCAAGTTAGCAAGGAAAAATGTAACAAAATTGACTATTGAAAGTTGCGGGAGAGTCCTGCAGGGGAGGACAGCAACAGGACAAGCAGTGAGAGTCTAAACCTCAGATTATAATTGTGGATCAGCCTTTCTGGGAACCTGGGAAACGTCAGAGACCTAAAGAAGTAAACATGCATAGAAATCAGAAAAATAAGTTAGGAAAAATGAAGAGGAGGAGCCATGGGAAAAGCAGTGCCTGCAGGTGGAGATGGGAGGTTTCCCATGAGCAGAAGGAGGACATTTCTTTTCTGTGTCAGGGTAACGAGGGGAAAATGATGTAGTGAGGGATAGGACCGCAGTGTAAGGTGTACAGAAGGTGGAATTGCATCTTCTTCCTTATACTGATAGAGAATAATTTAAGATTATTCCTATATATTTCTGCTGGTTTGTGGGTGTTCTTAGAGTCAGTACTTACAGTTCTTAATTCACTACCACCAAAAATGATAAAGCATGATATTTATTGTCTGAATTGCTTCATGTTCTGTAGAAAGAGTGATGCAGAGGATCTCACAAAGAGCTCTTACAAGAACGTGTAATATTTGTAGGCATTGCATATCTTCCCAGAACTTGAATGTGTTTTAAGTCAGAAGTTTATCTGTTTTGTGTTTTTGTTTTTGGTTGGTTTTTGTTTTGTTTTTTTTTCAATTCAGTGGAATAAGGTATCTTTAAAAAAAAATTTTTGACAGTCTTCTTTTTTTTTTCAGTGTGAGAAAATCATTTCTCACAGATGAGGAAGGAAGATTTAGTTGGAAAAATCAAGTGCAGATTTTAGACAAGTTTTACGGAACGATATAATTTTCAAAAATATTTTGTGTTGTGTAAGTAAACATTTAAATTAAGCCTTATTTAATAAAATCTTCTCTCTATAGGAATGGTCTGATGAAGTGTTCAGTTTGGCAACAAATTTGTTGGCACAGAACATGTCAAGGGACGCGTTTCTGGAAAAAGCGTAAGTGGCCATCGTATTTAATGCTGTGGGTGTTGCTCTTTTCTCTGCGTCATTTTCCTCTTTGCTTGTAAGTCACATTGTCATCTATTGTTTCTGCTTTAATGAGTTGTCATTTTTGTAAACACAGGCTGTCCTTTCTCATGGTTTTAAAAAGCTGGTTATCTAAATGTCCTTTAAACAAAAAGCTTGTTAGTGCTTTCTTGCAAACTACTAAGTCATAGCAAAAAGAAAAAAAAACCCACAAAGCAAAACCACCAGAATTAAATGTTGTCTTCCACTTGTGTACCAAATTAGTAGCTTTAGCTGTAGTCTGAAGATCTCTGTGTAAAGTGAAAGAATATTCTGGACTGACTTGCATCTGGTTTATATTCCCTTTTTTTCTGTTATTGATCCAAAAATGAGAAATGCTTGAAGTCCATTTTCCCAGTCTAATCTCTCTGGTTTTCATGTGCTTCAGAGGGAAGCTGTGAATCCATTCATCCATAGTGCTTTATACAGTGAGCAGATTCTGAGGTGCTTTCAACCAAGTAGAAAAGCTGTTTATGAGAATGTTTGGAATGTAAAAACACACCTCTGAAAGGAAAGAGAACTAAAGCTGAGATTAGTGATTATCAACTGGATGGATGATAAGTGCATGTGCTGAGGGAATTTTGCATGTCATATAGTTGAGAACAGCATGGCAGAGCCTACCGGAGTGTGATGATAATGAAGTGAGGTACTTGCTGACCTCTTGGGGCTTTAAAATAGGAGATGGACCCTTCACAGAATCACAGCATGTTAAGGTCGAAAGATCATCTAGTCCAGCCCCCCTGCCAGATCAGGATCACCTAGAGTAGGCTACACAGGAACGTGTCCAGGCAGGTTTTAAATGTCTCCAGAGAAGAACAGTCCGCAACTTCTCTGGGCAGCCTGTTCCAGTGCTCTGTCACCCTCACAGTGAAAAAGTTTTTCCTAATGTTTCTGTGGAACCTCCTATGTTCCAATTTACATCCATTTACACCCATTGCTTCTGAGCCTACAAGTTGACTGGTTAAAACCAGCTTTGTGTCTTCCCCAAACACCCTTTAATTTTTGCTCGTAAGACAGAGGCTCGGTCCAACTAAATACCAATCTAGGGCTTAGGTTCCTAAAACTTGGCTCCATCCAAGAAGCAGGGTAACCCACCCTTTTTCTGGGCTTTCTAAGGTTGTACATGCCTAATTTCATTAGATCTATTATGCCTGAAAATTCCCAACTGCTTAGTTTTAATCCCATGTTAATCTTCATAGGTGACTGTACTGAGAAGGAGGGGTGTGGGTGTGCGTTTCCTTCTTAAAATGTTTGTTGTGGTGCAGCTGAAGTCAACAGAAATCCCTGATGAATCTTTTGACGGTTGGTTATTGCAGAAGCTACAGCCTTCTGTCTTATAATGCTGTGTTGGGACAGCACTGATAACAGAATCCCAAATGGATGGAAACATTTCACATTTCCTTTTGGCTCCGCATGTTGATAGTGGATAAACCAGAGCAGGGTGAGAGCAAGAGCAGAGATACTTCCTTAAGCTTTGTGGGTTGTAGATGAGATATGGGAGTGATTTGATATTACTATTTCCATGCCTCTTACCACTGAAATTCCCAGGTGAACAGTGGACTTTGATGACAGATCTGTAGTAAGGAGGACTGTGGCTGTACCTAATGGGTATCATCATACCAGATTCAAAGGAAGAACTCATTGTCACACAGTATAGTAGAGTCAGTGTTATTTGGAACCTTTTTGTGATGATCGTTCAATCAATATTAATGAAACATTAAGTATCTGGACACAGACACATTGTGTTGATTCAGTAGCAGGCAAGCAAGGCATTCCTGTGTCCTTTTCTTATTCCACTAGTTAATAGATTAACAGGGAACCCTTTAAGTAATCCAGGGTCCTCTGCACAGATGCCAAAACAGTCACTTAAGAAATCTTTGGCTTTGAAGATGAAAAATATTTCCCCATTATAATTACTGTACTAAACAAAGGGTTGATTGCAGTCCTATCAGAACCCTTTTGTTGCAATAGAAAATTGCATTTTAGCAGAATTAAGGTTATTTTCTTTGTGTCATTCAGTCCCTTGCAACATTGAAAGTGCAATAATAAACAGCTTGAGTTGCTTGCCTGTGGTTTGGCGAGGGGAGAAAAATAGGGTTAATTTGTCAGGTGGAGTGGTTAATAAAAACTGCCAGTTTGGTTATAATGTGCTCATTCTTCTGTTGTAACCACACAGTGTATTTTTGCGTTGGGGTGCAAAAATTAGTACTGAAATACTGACTAGTGCAGTAACGAGCAAAGCGTGACTGCACTGGGGAAAAACCTTGGGTCAGCGTTATGTCCAGTGTTTGTTGTTCTTGGAATCAGCACTGCACTACTGAAAGGAGTCCATTCAGCTGCTGCCAATGGGAATATCTCCCACCAAGCTTTTTAACAGGAATAACGTGCTTGGTTTCCTTACGTGGGTGGATAATGGCTGCAGGGGAAGAGATTGCATCCTCCATGTAGCAAATAATTTGGGATTAAAAAGGTGGCAAGTATGGGTGGGAGTTGATTATTCTTCTTTGTTCAGATTTTTTTTTTCCCCCATTTTCTTTTGTTCGTATCTTTCTTTGCTTAGGGGAAAAAATTAAGTGTGACCAGAAGGTATTCAAAAACAAAAGGCAAAATAAATCTTTTTACTAACTGCAGTGATTCTTTTCTGTTTAATCTAGCTCAGTGGTAGGAGACAAGGCTGAGGGGATAATATTTTTTGTTTGATGACACAGTAGCACAAGAGATTTCAGTTTCCAAAAGATTCATATATGAAAGGATTTGTGAAAATGTTCCTGTCCTAGTTAGGGATATTAGCACGTACTTTGTTCTTGAAGTGGTTGCTTAATGGCATTTTTGGTTGGGTAAACAGGAAAGGTTTATTAGAAACATGCAGTTTCTTTTCGTAGGCCAGTGGGTAAAGTGCACAAGTTTTTGTTGGGTTTTGTTCTGTTCTTTGGTTTGGGGTTTTGTTTTTGTTTGTATGGGGGTTTTTTTGACAACAACAAAAAAATCCTCTTAAATACTTCAGTATTGCTACATATTTCGCCAGATCAAAAAACAATACCTACAAAACCTCATGTATAGCTTTAACTACATTTGAGTGGAAGAGATGAAGCACTCAAAGTTGTGCTCTTAGTAAGCTCTTGCTGGCAGACATTACACTTGTAACCAGTAGTCCTTGCATACTGGGAGGATCCTCAGCAGCTGTAGGCCCAACTGCTTCTCATTACAGCTACTGCAGGACTCCTATTTCAGTAGGCTTTGAATCAGTATGGTGAAAGATTTGGGCAAGGAAAGATATGTCCTTATCCTGCTGCCTTAATGACGGATTAATGAATGTGAGAGAAGTCACAGGTTCTGAGATACTGAGATGCTCTAAATACTCCATTCAAAAGCTGGATAATTGCCTGCCTGTAGATGGTTTCAGCATGGAATGTTTATATTGCTTCATAGGGTAAATGTCTTAGGCTTGTCCAGGGCTGCTAAATATACTGACACTCTTGCTGGGGCAGAGAAATTTCAGTTGCCAGCAATTTCGCTTCCTTCCAGCTGAGGAGTGGCAAAATTTAGGGTCAAATGGAGAAAACTTAACAGATGTGTTATAGGAGGCTTAGGGAGGCAGAGAGGTTGATGTGCAACATCCATAGACAATTTCGGCCCCTGAAGAGGAGTACCATCACTTTTCCAGTCAGGTTGTGTGGCCTGTGTGCCACAATTCCAGCTACTGATAGTCTGGCAGGCATCCTGGGTGAGAAGGAGCTTGAAGGATGATAAATTTGTATTTGCAATGTCCTGTTGCATGACAGACAGTATTTTGACACTGTGCGTGCATTACTGTTGAAGGAAAAGATACTTAATTATAGTACAACAGGTTTTCATATTGGGCAAAAGATCTGAGTGGAACTTGCCACATGATCAGAGTACTAGGACTGACCTATAAAATTGGTGGAGAGGTACTAAAAATGCTGTAACAATAAAGCAGGATGCTTTTCTTTCCACAGTTACACAAAACTTAAGCTGCAGGTGACTCCAGAAGGGCGCATTCCTCTGAAGAAGTAAGTTCTGTTCTCCTTCCTGTGTAGTATCTTCTGACTTTCAAGTGTGAATATATGTTTGGGCTGAACCTATGCCCCCTCTATCTAGAATAATAATTATATCATCTGTTTATAACATACTGCAGGAAAGAGTGGCCAGTGATAAGCAGGATGTCTGTGTTCAAATACTCTTTGGATAGAGATTGTCTTTATGATCTTGAGGAGAACATTTAGCTTCTCTGCCCTTGTTCATTCCACTTGTGTAAAATTAAAAAAAAAAAATAAAACCCACATTATTTCTTTACCTCAGAGACATGCCATGAAGATCTATACATGCATACTGGTTATTGCTGGGTTAATGTGAAGAGAGCAGAGGTGTATTTCTCAAATAATTCTCTGCTGTAATAGGGCCTTGTGTTGGGATAGTTGAACTCATTGTGGACACCATTAAAGTCACTCATGTTACCAAGCAGCCAGAAAATGGAAATAAATAGCTCAAGACATGATAGACTGTGAAGTGATATTAAGTCTTTAAGCCACTTGGGATATCAAGGCATGTCTTTTAAGCCAATTCCCTCTTTTTGTCTTTGTTTTGCAGCATATACCGCTTATTTTCCTCTGACAGAAAACGGGTAGAGACTGCATTAGAAGCTTGTAATCTTCCATCTTCCAGGGTAAGAATATGAATTTATTCTGGGCTCTTACAAAGTGCTGCTTGTATTCAGTGGTGTTTTTTGACTTGAGGACAGTGTGTTCAAGATTTACCATCCTATGCTGACTATGCTGCTGGACAGGTCCTCAGCAGCAGGTCTGTCTTTCTCATGTAGGTTTCCGATACCCATTATCAAATGAGAGTACCTTTGCTATGAAATTGTGTAGGGATCAGGAGCTCCCATAAGAAGTGCATATGGATTAAAGGAAATGGTAGAGAGTTGTATGACCTCTCCTGGAGAAGTCCTCCAAGAATATTTTAAGAATGACTGCACAATTTTTAAGGCATGATTTCAGAGCAGTATTAGCTCAATGTGTAGCTAATAGTGTAATCTCTTCTCTTCTCCCAAAATAAAATCAAATCAAATCTATAGCTGGAGTTAAGTGACAATTTAAGCTCACTGTAGCTTATTGAAAAGATTCATGGAGTAAATGTCAAAAGGCTATAGTGTCAAAGCTGTTAATGCTTTAGGGATGCAGCCATTGTACGCTGCTAATCCAGGAGCTCTTCTGAACAGAGAGCATTTGAAGGATGGTGTCTCACCCTCAAGAAGGTTGGGGTTTTTTTAAGAGGAATGAGCTTGAGGAGGTGATTCTAGTTAATGCTGGAGTGAAGATGTCCTTAGTCTCTCCTCCCAGGTGGAGATTCTTCTCCACAAAGCTTCTTACAGGATAATTCCTATGTTAGGAGTTCCAAGAGGTGGGGCAGAACTGGTCTGTAGCAGAGGAGAGCTTGCATCTCCCGATCCCTTGCACTTGTAGAAGACTCTGCTGTGGTATTTGCTCAGCATTTGCATTCCCAATGGTTTAAATAGCAGCAAGTCCTACAGCTGCAGAAGAGCAATGAAGTAAAATCTTCACAGGCCAAACCTCAGATACCCCTTACCAATTAGACCTTCCTTCAGAAGTTTGGGAGCCCAATTCCATAAAATTCCTAGGAATGTCTGTAAAGTAGGTATAAAAGATTATATAATAATCTTATCTAAAGGTTAGAAATGTGAAAAAAAAAATTAAACATGGGTTTTCATTTGTTAGCAAACAAGACAAGATGTGAAAAAAATCTTTTGAAAGGCTGCTTTTTTAATCAGTTGATTTATTACTTCAGTTTACTGCATATCTCTGAAAAAAAAAATCTAAACATCACTGGAGTCCTTGAAGGAAACTGCAACCTTTTCCTGCTATTTATTTAAGTAGAGCCAATTTTACATACACGCTGCTGGATACTTGTTGCTGGGATACCATCTTGAAAATCATTCATAGCATAAAGTAGATCCTTTCTCTGGTTGGGACAAAAGAGAAATACACTTCATGAAACAAAGAAAACTGTTGATCATCTTTGAAAAAAATATTTTAGAAGCTAATGATTAAGATGCATGAATCTCTGAATCTTATAGAGGTAAAGGAATAGAAGAAAATCAGTACTTCAACTATAGCTCTTTTCCTTTGTGTTCCTATTTATTTGTAAAATTCTTAGCTTCAGCTTCCAGCTTTTCTACAGCATAAATGATGCTCCCATAAAACCTTGGAAGAGACCTGGTTTCCAGTAACATACAAGACATGAATATCAGGGAATCTTGCTTGGTAAAATCACACCAAATTATTCAGAGAATTCATGAAAGTCTCTCATGGATATTAACAGCTTAATCTTTTTGGTTCTTCATATTCATTCCTCATGAAGATCCCTTTAAAGATTTTCCCCCAAAATTTCCATACTTCTCATTACTCTAAGAAGGTATGGGACTCATTGGCCATGAGTTTCCCATGATGTTTTGTTGCATCTCTCAGAACCTGTGAATGACCTTAAAACACAAAATTCAATTCCCAGTTATGGATAAGAGGATCCCAAGTCAGCATTTATCACTCTCTCCCAGCACCAAAGAGGTTCTGCAGAAGTGCCAAAAAAAATTCTTTATTTCATATTCAGGGCCTTAATAAGGGCTGGATTCTCTCCAGCGCTAAGCACTCCAGCCTTGTTTTGACCGAGCTGTTGAGCATGACTTTAGTGTGATGGCACACGGACTTCAAGTCAAACACATCTTCAAAGTGTGGATTTGTATTTCTGTATATATGAGTCGGACCTGGCACATGTAGTCTCAAGGACCAAACCCTGTGTGATCTGATTTTCATCAGTATCCAGGAGATCTGAAAGCAGAGGAACATTTGAAAAAATGTTTAAATGAAGTTTTAAAATATTGCAGTGGTTTTTTGAGTTTGACATTTGATTTCCTCATGACTTTTTTTTTTCTTTTTTTTATCCTGGCTAATTTGGGGGAAGGGGAAGTGCTTTTTGTTATTGTTGGGTATTTTTGCTTGGTTTGGTTTTAGTCAAAGTTGCCTTAAATAGAGTTTGAAGAGCTTTATTTTAGCTGCCTGATTGGCTGTGAAGACTGGTTTCTGCCTTCCAGTTGATGTTGAGATTCACAGTGAAGCACCAGTGAGCTTGACTGTTAACTTAGAATAAAACAACTGGCTATTGAGTCCTTTCTGTACAAATAACTTGAATTAGCTGTTGTGCTGCCAAATATATTAACAGAATGATACAGATGTTATAAAAATGGTCAGGTTACCAGACAAATCATAAATCAACAGTGCTTGAAATTAGTAGAGAGTCTTAATCACAGAATAAAATTGAATGTCAATATTCAGCATAGCTGGAAATGAGAGATGCTATCATGTGGTACAGAAACTTTTTTATTTGTTCATTGGTCTCAAAAAAGAGATGAGCACATAAGGTGTGTGGGTGGTTCTGCTGAAATGTGGATGGCTCCGACCAGGCTGAGGAAAGGGGCAGCATATTTTAATACCTTTTGGCAGGCAGGCTTTTGAAATTCAAATGTAGTTGCCTGAGGTTGTGCCTGGGGTGACAAATGCTTGCAGCAAGGCTTTCATCTCCCATCTAGATCTTTGTGTTTTGTAACCCACTGATTGTGTTACCTGGTAAGAAATAGTTAATTATTAAAAGTTCTGTACTTAAGACTGAAGACTTGTGTTGGTTATCCTCTTTGTAGTTAGGCATTTGGAAGTATGTGTTGGGAAACTGAGGTGGTATATTTTCTTAATTGGAGTGGCAAACAAAAGCCTGTATCTCAGGTTATTGGAAAAAAAACCCACATTTTGTTCAGTTAAGCACCTTCAAATTCCCCGGGAAAGAAGAAAATATAGTAAGGTCAATGGGAGACAGTAATTCTGTGGTAGTTACAGAATCAATATTTAAAATGTCCTTAGGAGAAGTGCTGGCTGAGGAGCAATACTCTGCTGAAAAGGGATTATAGGTAAACTGGGGAGAGCAAGGTGCCGCTTTAATGTGAAAATTCACAAGCTTTATGAAGAAGACTCCTGGCCTTTAGGAAAGTACAAATATCAGTGGTCCTACTCTCATCTGAAAGCACAACAGCTCAAATTTATGGAAGTGTAGTGGGTGCAGTTTCACATGTAGCTCAGTGTCACTGGCAGCTTCACTGAAAGGAGCTATTTCCATCCTCCAGCTTCAGGTTTCAGACTTCTCCATCCACCCTTGCACTGATTTAGCACTTGTGCCATTGGTGAGTTACCTGGCTCAGCGAGCTGATCCCACAGTAAGGTGCACAGGGAAGTTGTGGCCAGGTAGATTTTGAACCAGTTCACTCTGCAGCCACTCAGGCTGCCAAAGAAAAAAAGGTACAGGGGTCTGATGACTTAAAACAGTGAGTCTGGAGATGAATGCCCAGGTGGAGCAGTGAAACGTCCCAGCTCAGTCTGAGTGTGAGCTGGGTCAGGTTCAGTCCATGCTTCTGAACAGAAACACCAAGCAATGGTCATGGTACAAAATACTCTCAGGCCTCTGCAGGTTTTGTAGATGAAAGAAGAGAAAAAAGTGATGTAATTATTTTAACTGAAAGCAGGAAAAATATAGAAGTTTCCTTCCATCTAACAGAGGCTTGAACTGACACTTCCGGTTCCCTTGGTAACAACATTAAACAGGCATCATAAATAAAAGCAACAGTTTACCAGCAGCTTGCTTCTTAGACAACTAGGTTTAATGGTGTTTAAAAACAAACGACTTTGTGGCCAAGTTACAATTTTCCTCCTCCCATTCATCAGATTTCACATAATTTTGGAGCCATGTAGAGGCATCACATGGGCCCATGGTGCTCTTGGAGACTATATGTCTTTAGATATGCTTTTGATAAAGATAGCTCACGTGGAGGATATTAAAAAATGATGTTTTCAGTATTTGAATTTCACAATTTTTGTTTTCCTTTTTCTTGTTCCTTTATAAGGTTTCCTCTGCACAAAATACAAGCTTCTGCACCATTTTCCTTTATTGGTGTAATGATGCAAAGGCAGAAGTACTTTGAAAACTTTGAGAAGATGAACAATGTGCTTGTCTTCTGGAACACTGACATTTTGTTCTCTGAAGCATGTGGGCTCAGCACCACTGGCCAAGTGCCTCACTGGGAGTGGGATACCTGCTTATGCTGTAGGGAAGGGGGTTAGGTGGGGAGATGCCCTTCCTTTCTTCTCGCAGGTGCTCACAAGAAGAGATGGCTTTCCTTTATGGAAGCTAAGGTGATAGAAGTACCTTTTTTTTTTTNCTATTTGTTAAGCTGCTCTGTAATTGAGGAGAATTTTTTGTTCTGCAAAATGTGGGCTCCTACAGGTTACAGGAAGGGAATCAAAAGAAGTGCAGTAGTCAGTGATCTGTTTACAAAGATCAGATAAAAGTGCTGTATTGTTCTTTCACTATCTTGTTTCTTTTCCCTGTTTCACAGAATGATTCAATCCCTCAAGATGACTTCACACCAGATGTGTACAGGGTGTTCTTAAACAACCTATGCCCTCGGCCTGAAATCGACCACATCTTTTCTGAGTTGTAAGAAAATATTCCTATTTATTTATACCCCCTTTTCACTGATTTTCTGGTCTGGGGATGGCAAAGTAGGTTATTTAGACTACAGCAGCCTGCAGCAATTGCCAAGAACAAGTTTCAATGTTCAGCAGAGCTGTTACTTAACCTTGGATCAAGGGATTCCTTCTCTTCCAAGCTTTGGCCTCCATTTCTAATGTCAGAAGTCTTAAAGTAACTTGTTCCTAGAGGAGCAGAACTGACAGGTCTTGTTTTTTCTGTATGGATTATGATATCTTAGGCTTCCATGAAAGAAAAGGAAGAAGAGTAATAAACAATAACAGCATGCAGTAGGCATGGGAGTATGTATAATCACCCCAAAAGCTTAATTAGGAGCTGCAAAAAATTCACTAACTTCTAGTATTTGTGCACTGTGAACTTGCACCGTGAAATTAAATCAGCAGTCAGCTGCAACTGATTTCAGACATTGAGTTACAAGACATATAACTTGTATTGCTTCTACCCCTTTCAGCAGCTCATTGTGCTTCCTGGTTTCAGCGGAGCCTGATCAACAGAGTTAGAAGATGAAGCAATATGAAAGCAAAGTAATTTCCCAAACACATCCCAAGACCACCAGAGCAATTAGTGAACATATCCTTGCAGCACAAGTTTGAGTGCTGATTTTCTCTAAGGTTGAGGTTTCAGAGGAATGCAATTTCAGCCTAGTTTGCTCCCATTGATCCTAGTGGTAGACTTTCCACTGCTCTCTCACTGAGTAGAACTAGGCCAGTCCCGAGTGCTGGAGGCAACCCTAAGCGTGTTACCTGGCTCAGAGGATTCCTGGATCTCTGTCTGGGTACAGATTGTACCCAAACTGTGCTCCTTTTAGTAACTTTCTAAACAGTCATCTTTTTGCTTGCTTTTCAGAGTGCCTAGGGTTTTTTAGCAGGTTTATAAAAACAAAATAACAAACAAGCAAACAACAACAAAAAAACAAACAGACAACCAAGCAAATACTAGAATATTTGAAATCAGGGCTGCTGTTACTCAGCAGTAACACCAAATAATTGTGCCAGGAATGCCAGCAGAGTGTTTGTGGCAAACTTGAATTCCACGTCATTTTCTCTTTTACATTTTTAAATTGCATAGTTCCGGGAATTCAGAGGAATAAAAAGCTTTTCATGTTGCTCTAGATCTTCCAGTTGATGTCAATAACACTGAATGCTTTTCAGAATCTTGCTTCTAGATGTTTGATGAAGAATGTTTGCCATTACATGATGGCTAAGTAAATCAATCCACAGACACAGTGGGATGATGTTTTTGTTATACAACAGTTTTAATCTTGTTTCAGTTTCCCTGGGAAGCTAGAGAACCCCAAACAAGATTTCAAGGAAATGCATTTCAATGACTTTGCTTTATTGTTTTTCTAGTGGTGCCAAGAGCAAACCATACCTTACTGTTGATCAGATGATGGAATTCATAAATTTAAAGCAACGTGATCCACGGTTAAATGAAATCCTTTATCCACCGTTAAAACAAGAACAAGTTCAACAGCTGATTGAGAAGTATGAACCCAATAGTAATTTAGCAAAGAAAGGTCAGTGGTTTTTATATTTTCACTGTACTTGGTTTTGGATTTAAAACAATGACTCAATTATCCTACATCTCATGCTAAAGTAAAATTTGGTTCATAATCAAATTGCATTTCCAACTATCTGCTTTT
Organism: Chloroceryle aenea; assembly: GCA_013399075.1. Classification (NCBI taxonomy): domain Eukaryota; kingdom Metazoa; phylum Chordata; class Aves; order Coraciiformes; family Cerylidae; genus Chloroceryle; species Chloroceryle aenea. Next base: position 580,016 of record VWZY01006465.1, read on the forward strand.
GGATCATACCAGACTGTGAGGCATTGTGTGGTGCATCTTTGAATGTATTTGATTGGGATCAGGTTAGGAAGCATGGGGATGGTTTTGGTATTTACTTTTCAGTATGTGTAATAGTTTAGAACAGTTACTCTGGTCTGCAAACTAAGCAGAAGCCTTACCATCACAACTACTATTTACTGGCATCGGAAATGTAAAATTTAAAGAGAAAATCAGTGATGATAACACTAAGTAGATGGCAATTCTGTATGTTAATAATAGTACTAAGTCCAGCCCTCTGTTTTCTGATAAAGTGTTTCACAAAGTAAGATGTAAAAGTAGCTGAGTGTGTTTCGTGCTATAATCACAGCAAATTCCCTTCTGAAAATCTCGAGTGTTTTCAGGGCTTAACTGGGCATTTTGCCAAAACCAGCAAGAGAACTCCTGCTCAAATCTCTGCAGATTTTTGCTACCATGACAAGTCTTAAAATAGCACTGAATTTGTGTCTGCATCCTGGTTTATTCCAATACACATATCCTAATGATTACCCCAGCTTTTAATGTGTTTATACCTTAGAAATTTAGAGGCACGGGAATATCCTGGAAATACAGATATAATACAAAAAAAAAAAAAAACAAAGAAAAAAATTGTTAGATCCAGAGAAAACACAAAGACATCTTTCCCTGAAGTCTATAGGTTAACTAAAGGCCCTCCTGCCCCTTTCCCTGGAAGCTTTCTGACCTAGTTGTCTTCCCAAGGGAAACCTGTGGCTCTTGATGGCACAAATAACATTGTCTCAAAGCAAAACACTTCTAATTGTTTTTATAAGGCTTCTTATTTTTTCTACTCCAATCAAATTTACAGATGGAGAGTTAAATCCTGCTTGTTTGTCATTCTTATGCAAACTGTCTTTTGATGCCTGTTAGAATACTAGCATGAGTAGACAAAAACATGTTCTGACCTCCTCTCTCATCTGTGCAAATGTTAGAATATCACTCTGCTTTCCTTATTTCACATCAGCAACAGGAAACTCTGTTACCTAAAAGATCATTCTTATTGCCAAAATATTGGCACTTCATATAAACCAGATAAAGGATTTATTAGAAGGGGGTGTGCTGGTGTGCTAGTGAAACACCAAAGTCAAAATGAAATCACCTTCTGAATAGCAATGAAGAGCAAGCATGAAACAAATGTCAGAAAGAAGGGTGTTGTGATGGTGTTTGACATAAGAAGTAGGATTTGTGGGACACCTCCAGCTTACCTTAATTTACACTGGGGACATAGATTGTTGCTCTTCCATAGGTACCTCTCTTCCTGGGGATGATTTATATTGCTCTTACAGAATCAGTTCTCAGAGAAAATGCTGTCTTTAGCAGGGGGAAGACAGGTCCTAAAGAGTTAATTCCTTTTGTGGTTGATTGTTTTTTCTCTTCAAACTTGTGCACTGAGGTCCAGCAAACTCTTAACAGAGCTGCCACAACCTCTGTGAGGGAGACCTCTCTGCTGCAGACACCACCTCTTACATAGCACCATGTCTGGCAGCTAAGCCATGGTAACTAACTCATGCTGCTGACTGTGCTCTAGTGCAAATCCTGAGCTTACTGCCTTAAAATTACAGGAATTGGCTAATCAGGAATGACACAGGGACACAATATTTTCTGTACATCTGCTCCAAGTTGGGAATGCGAATCACTGTATATTAGATGAAGTGTAGGTGTGCGCTCAATCCTACACTTACAGAATAACTGCAAACAAATGTTGCATGTCTCTAAAATGTCACCAAAATATAACAGTGCATATTCAAAATAATGATTTAACCTTTTAATAGGGTGTTTTCTAAAGGGACTGTCACTCAGGCTTTCTGCTGTCGGAAAGGACTGTTCATAGACTGAATTCCAGGGATGGCAGACTGAAGTGCCATGATTCAGTGATGCTTTTCCTGCCACTGAAACTATATCTACTTGGACCACTGAGAGCAGACGTTATTTTCAGTAGATCTGTGGATGTTCAAACCAGTTAGATGTGGTCCACCGATAAACTCATTGGCCTTAACTTCCTACCACTTCTGCTCAGTTATGCTGCTGCATTTCTTGTGGTGGTATTGCCACCTTATGTCTCCTTACTTGCCTAGGCCAAAGTCAGTTGAGAAGTACAAATGGAAGTAGGATATTTGGAATGGCCTTGGTGCTGTCAGTAAGAGCAGGTAGAAAACTTAGGGCACCCAAAGGAGTAGCTAAAATAGTTGAGAAAGTAATCGAAGCCTTCATCCAGCATAGCACTCAAATAAAATTTCACAGAAACATAAGGAGAAATTTTTTCACAGTTAGGGTGATGGAGCACTGGAACAGGCTGACCGGGGAGTTGTGGAGTCTCCTTCTCTGGAGATGTTCAAGAGCTGCCTGGATGCATTCCTGTGTGACCTAGTATAGGTGATCCTGCTCTGGCAGCGGTGTTGGACTAGATGATCTTTCGAGGTCATAGGCCTTAACGTTCTATGATTCTATGAAAATGGGGCCCAACAGCTCTGTGAAGACAGATGGGCTAAAGGAATTATCCATAGGCTCCTTTATGCTCCCGTCTTTCCAAGTGACCTGGATGAGGCCCCAGCTAAACAAATCCCCAGGATTAATGGGGTTACACCAAAAAAAAATTAAGTGCATCTGAGGGAAGAGAGGAATAGTATAACAAGACACATGTGACAGAGGTAATGATGTGAGAGAATTACATGATGAATGGGAAATGAAGTTACAGGCAGCCTAAGGATTGTTGTTATACCAGAGAAATGTAACTAAATAATTGGACTTTTGGAACAATTTTGCAGAGTTTTGATTCAAGAAGCAAGCTCTGACAATATGGTATATGTATTTCTTCTTTCTTGGCAATGAGAAGTTAATCCTTTGAAGTAAATCACAGATACGGGTCTAGAACAGAAGAAAATACCATAAAGAAATCTAAAAGTTGTGATTAACTGCTTCTTGGGAGCAATGAGTGATTTGAAGTACTTTGTGGACACGGAGACTTTAAAGGCTTGTTTGCAGGAATTAGGTGATATAAATCACCAGCCTTCATGCCAGTTATATCCCTTTTCCTCAGACTGTTCTAGAGTTTGGACATTTGCATCTGCTGAATGTGGATGTATTTCACAGATTCAAGGTTGGAAAAGACCTTGAAGATCATTGAGTACAACCATTAACCCTGCTCTACAAAGTCCACCACTGAACTATATATTCCCAAGCACCACATCTGTATGGCTTTTAAACACATCCAGGGACCACCCTGAGCAGCCTGTTCCAATGCCTGACAACCCTTTCAGTGAATTTTTTTTCCTAATGTCCAGTTTAAGCCTCCCTTGGTGCAGCCTGGGGCCATTCCATCTTGTTCTATCGCTAGTTACTTGTGAGAAGAAACCATCACCTACCTCTCTACAGCAGCCTTTCAGATACTTGTAGAGAGCAGTAAGGTCTCCCCATCAACCTCCTTTTCTTCAGAATAAATAGCCCTTGTTCTCTCAGGGGCTCCTCATAACACTTGGTCTCCCATCCCTTATCTGGATGCGCTCTAGCACCTCGATGTCTTTCTTGTATTGAGGTGGCCAAAGGTGAACACAGTACTCAAGGTGCAGCCTCACCAATGCCTTGTATGGAGGGACAGTCACTTCCCTGGTCCTGCTGGGCACACTATTTCCAATATAAGCCAGGATGCCATTGGCCTTCTTGGCCACCTGGGCACACTGCTGGCTCATGTTCAGCCACTTGTCGATCAGTAATGTGCACACATGCCTGCACACAGGTCTATTGTTTTATTTCCATAAGCTGCCAGCTCTATTCATTATCTATTCTACCATAAGATCAGAGAGGTTAGGGACAAACATCCACATAAATGGTGAAGGTCTGTTCACTTTCAAGTTTGTTTCTGTAGTATTTTTATGTTTAATTATTTAAACAATCGATCTGATGTTCAGATGTCCCACTGAAAGGGATTCATGTTCAGCATCCTCATGAAATAAGTCAAGCTCTTTTTGTTTGTTTAACTTTAAATCCTGTATTCTCTTTGTTTAAACTGACAAATGAAATTTTGAAAAAGCCTGAAACAAAATTAGTGGCAAACATTCTTATTTTTCATGTGTTCTGTAAGGCCACAAGGCCTAGATTTTCGCAAAGGAAAAATATATATTATGGTGGGTTTGGTTTTTTTTTTTAATCTTTTTTTCCTGTCCACCATAGCATGTATCAAGATGCAGAATTAAACTAAATAATCACAATTCACACGGATTAAAAGCATTTGCTAAATTTCTTGTTTGCAATATATGGAATGTCATGGTCTTGATGTAATAAATCACTTAAGCATATGCTTAAGTTCATGGGTGGTATGGGAAAAGAGTATAGTATATTTATATAAAAATCTCTTATAATTCATTTCCTTGAACATTAGATTAATTCTGTATTGAAGCTCAATTCCCAAGATCGTCGAAGTAAAACTTCTGGGCATGAACACAGGTACCTGGGCAACTTTTAAGAGTGTGATGCACATGCTTCTTAGCAAAGAAAATTTCATGTGTTGGAAACTTCTTTTAAATAGAATTAGGATGGGTTTGGGTTCGTTTGGTTTGGTTTTGTGGTGGTTTTGTTGTTGTTGGGTGGGTTTTTTTGTTTGGTTTGGTTTTCTTTTTGTGTGTGTGTTTGGGTTCTTTTTTAACTAGAAAACATAAATCCAAATTAATAAAATAGGAACTATGAGCCCTTGTGCAGCAACCTAACTCTTTGCTCCCACTACTCTACTTAGACAGCTCTAGACCTTCAGTCATCTGATTATATCTTTTTTAAATTTCTTATCTAACTATATTCATTATTTGCGTGCATCCACTGCATAACAATATTGTCTTTTAATTCTTCTTCTCTCATTGCCAACTAAATGATTTTCTAAACAATGGTGGTGCTGTCCCTCAATTTTCACAGTCCTGGATAAATGCTTTTGACAGTTTGCAATTCTCCATTTCTCTGAGCACCATTATAGCCCCTTCGTGTGTTTTTTGCAGTGTTACTACAGTCTTTTGAACATAGTAAGCAAGAACTGTCCATAATATTTTAAAACTTTTACAACATGACTCTTCAGGTACTCGGTAAAATCAAATGCCAGTGTTCTTAGTGGATAAAGGCCTTAGGTTGCAGAGTTTTGAGCAGAAAGGCTACCTGTGTTGCCCTTGTCACTGACATACTTTTAGGTATTGTATTGCTAGGATGCGATTGAGCCTTTGCAACATCAGTAGATACATGGGCATGACATCTACACAGGTTAAGCATCTGGAGTACTATTTTATTGTGATGAAAGCGAGCCTTTGTGATTAATGCTTTGTGTCATACGATGAAGGAGATTAATGCACTATGTATAGCATGTTTCCTTATCAGGTAGAAGCAGAAGGAAGTTCCTGATACTGCTGAGCAGTCTCTTACTGTCAGCAGAAGCTCACTGGGGGGCTGAGATGCCTGATGAAGGAGCATCTTGTAGTCTGGTGGTTTCAGGATGTAAAGCATTTGCGTTGTGTGGCTGGCATAACTGCTTAATGTATTCCCTTTCAAGCCACTGTGTTGATAATAGTATGTATATCAATAAATTAGTTGCCAAGGAGTTGACTGGGAATTCCCTTACTTGCTTTTATTTTTAAAAAGACTTTTATGAAAATAAGTTGTTCAGGATCATGGTACATTATGGATGGAAGATGCCATAGTGATGCTGAATTTCATGTATTTCTTCTTGCAGTGTCCAGACTCCTGGAAGTGGTAGTGCTGACTTTTAGAATTATGTGAAATTTACCATATAAATTGGGTTCAAATTCTGCAGAAATATGGTGGTTCTTCCTGACTTAAGGATGCAATTCATTTGGAAAAGGTTTTAAGTTCAAAAGGACTCTGGAGCTTTGAGAGGTCAAATCTCAGTGCCTCAGTTTAAACCTTTCCTTCTAAAACCAGTAAGTGCTTTGAAAACCACTAACAGTCTTGGCTCTAGGGGCATCCTGTGTCTCTTAAAGACTCTACGCATGCAAGAAGAGCTATACTCATGTACCGGACTAGCAAATGAAGAATGCAAAACCAAGGCCTGCTAGGGAAAGGAGACGTGAAAAAGCTGGAATCGTGCTATAGCCATAAAATATATGCTTCCCACCATCCCCAGTGGGAGCAAGACAAGGGTTAGGTTATTATTAGCCATTATTTTTACAGTGTTTTTATTGAGAGATAGTCTTGACTGTAGTATAAGCTTTAAAAATAGAGTCTGAAAGCATTCTGGAGATTTTCCTGGCCAATGGATCTGTACACTGGATTGTACTTACTGGGAAGTAATCTTTGAGATAAATAATGGCATAAAGATGCTAATTTTTTTTTTTTTAAGTATGAACTTGTTTAAATACTATCTCTGCCTATTTAATTTTAAAGGGGCAAACCTTTAAATCTGCACAGAAGAAAAGATCTTTCCTCTTATTTCACAGCGCTTCTTTCGGCAGATTTTCTCAGCTGTACTCATTTGGAAATACTGTATGTCAGTTTTGGACGTGTTTGGAAGGATTGTAGGGGAGCTGGTTCCATGGCTTTCTTTGAATTCCAGTATTAATGCTGTTTTGCTAGTGCACATTTACTGGTAATTGTTGTGCTGGGTTTTTCCTAAGTAATAAAATAATTTAAGCAATTAACATTAATTTAAGATATATTTATCTTTTTACAGTACTTCCTACATGTGTTTTTCTCATGGCAGCCTTAACAGCAGGGAATATTCACTTCAGCACAAATGTGATTTTCCTTCCTTAAACATCAATACATTTAAAACGTTTTCATCCCACCGTATTAAATTCACCTTTTAGGAACTGCTTAAGAATAATTACACATTGGAGCCTTTCTATGGCAGAAGGGGGTCATTTCCTAGGCAACAGATTTTAGTGGCAAAAACAAGTAGCATGCAACCGTGGCTACACTTTTAAGACATACTGAATAATATCGGAAGCATGTACAAAACTGATGTATAAAGCATTCAGGCAAATGTCGGGGGTTTCTGTCACTGAAATATTTGTAGAAAGTGTTACAAAATGATTGAAATCCTTTGGTCTCCTAACTAGAATTAATGAAAATATCACAAGTATATTAGGGGTTCCAGGGATGGCAAGTTCCCTCATCTTCTACATGTATTACAGATGCTTTGAAAGGGCACGAGCTTTGCAGAAATGCATGTTGAGACTGGTATCTGGTACCAGGAATAGCTCCACTGATACTGGTGAAACTCTGCTGAATGGAAAATGGACAGATATACAGTGGAATTTGTATCTTCAGAGCTGCAGAGTATAAACTAATCATGATAATGTAAGTTCATCAGTCAGACCAGACCTGCACTAATGCAGAAGCTGACCATAGCAGTGAGTCTTCTCCCACGTCCTGGAAACCTAACAGATGACCACCTGATGGACCCCAGGCTCAAACCTTCCCGGCAAACTTAAACCCAATATCCTAATATTGAAAATGGATGAAAGAATCTGACATGACAGGACCACAAGACAAGTATGAGTAGACGTTTTGGAGTACATGTAGGGTCTGCATCATTCCCGTCAGCTGGAGCTTTTGCTCAAAGACAGGTAAAGAGTCTTACATCAATACTGCGTTTCCAGGGTTATGGAGACACATTTTTCTGCTTCTGCCTACATGTATTGTGTTTGACTCAGCCTCAGTCTATCAGAGCCCATAAACAGAAAGCTTACTCTAAAAGTAAAGCAGCTTGTTTGTCCTCATTGCTGTTTTGCTGCCTCTTTTATGGAACACAGGGAGGTACACAATTTTAGCAGCAGGATTTATTTGAAGATGACTATCAGATAAAGTTTGTTTCTGCAGCATGGACTCAAGTGCTGAAGGAGACAAATGTAGATAAACTTTGAGTAAATATTGTGAGGTTGCCTTTTCATTATGATTGCTACAAATGTAGTGCTTGCAGCTGCAAAGGGTTCATGAGGGCAAAGGGAGTGAAAACCACTGTGATCCAGTGGGTGACAGCTAGAACTGGTGGCAGATGAGCGCAGCTTTCCCAGTTCTGCCACAAATGAGCTCACTGACATTTGGCCATCCCCTTTTATGTGCCCTTTTGGGTTTTGCCTCATTCTTTGGTCTCCTCAACTAAATAGACAGTCTCTGCCTTGAGCTATGGTCTCCTCAACTAAATAGACAGTCTCTGCCTTGAGCTAGCAATCATCTGCAAGTCTTTTGGTACGTACAGTATCTGTCATAACAGGGCTGTGAACATAGACTATGTGCACTACAACGACCATATGAGGAAGTTTGCCTTATAATGTCAGATATAATCATCTACTCTAACAATATCCTTTAGCTGGAATATGACTGTTGCCTATAAATACATCAGGGTTAAATACCGGGGAGGCAAAAAGAAGTGGTAAGCTAGAGGACAATGTTGGCAGAAGAACACAGAGGGATCAACTGGCCTTGAATAAATTTAGGCTGGAAATTAGGAGTTTTTTAACAATATGGTTCTGGCACAGCCTACCACAGGTAGTAAAGAGGGCCAAAAAAGCAATTGTTATTAAGATAGAGCTCAATTTATTTATGAAAGGGATTGTCAAATGCAGTGCTTGCAGCTGCAGAACCATATTTAAAGAAAAGGCAAGGAAGTCCCTATAAAGGGACTAAAGTCACTTCAGTTTATTTAAAATGTCTTTGCAGAGCCATGCATTTATTCTTTTCCACTTCTCTTGAATATTATTCTCTTCTTCCACTGGAGGAGTTTCTGGAAATAAAAATATTAGGCCCAGTGAAGGCTTTTCTTAGGTTTTTTCCCACCTGTGGCACCCTCACACTCTATTCTTGTTTCTTCCCATTATGCTGCAGAACAGACTTTTCAGCAACTGCATTACTATCTTATGTAGAAAAGTATCGCATAAGAGAAAAAAAGTGTGTCTTTTTAGGTGTCTTTTAGTGCAACTTAGCAAGTAGAAGTAAGCCTAAATTTACCATTATTACACCTCCCAGGACCATTCAGAGGCATTCTACAGATCATGTGTTCCAGAGTTTTGGGAAGACAGTAGCATATTCCAGCTGTGTCCCTCTTTCAAGTCTGTCAGAAATAACTATAGTGTTGCTGAGATTAATGGTATTTTTATCTGTCTGGTTTAAAAACTTTCCACTTACCTTGTTGTCTGCCTGTCATGTTGTAAAGTGCTCCTTTCACTGCTACCTAAGAAAGAGTGTGAAGGTGGCTGTGTAGTGTTTTTATAGCTTTAACTGGATCTAAACTATCTGTCGTCTCGTATCCTGTAAGGAATATCCTATCAGAAACAATTTCTTGCTACACCTGTGTTGAAAAGTCAAGAGCAGACAGAGAATGGGCTTGTGTCTGTAAAAATACTTTGATACTGGAGACTCTGTCCAGGGTAATTTTTTTAGATAATTGCAGTTTGAACTCAAAGTGTTCAGAAATACCAAGCTTAAGATGTTTGCTGGGATACTTGTGTGTAGCCCGTTGTGTTTGCCTTTGCTTAATTTGTCCTGATGTAATGAATGAGACCAGGACTTAACACCTCCTTCTCCTGAATCATGCACCAGACCTCAGCTGAGGTCCAGAGCAGTAGGTTTATTTGCACCTACATGGTAGTTATCGTGGGAAAGTGGGTTTTGAGGATGGAGTTCCTTGACATTGCAAGAATGTCTTTTACATTCTGTTTGGGTTTTTTTGATAGCCAAGGCCCCACCCTTGAACAAGAACCTGGAATAGAGTAGTGGAGGCTTACTAATGTAAAGACCGCACAAACTAGGCCAGCACTTTTAAGCAAAATTGAATTTGGATAGGGAACAAAAAAGAAAAAGCAGAACAGTGAATGCCTGCCAGGGAATAAGCTGCAGTCCCATGTGATGCTCTAGGTAACTTCAGATGCAGTATTCACAATCTAACTTGGAGGTGATGCTTATCACCCTGCTTCAGTCTTGAGATTTAGGAGAGATTGCTTGCTGACCTACACCAGAGTGGGTTTTTTTCCCTCACTCCTTAAAAATTACTAAATATTCACATATGTGTATAAATATATATGCCTGCTAACATTTTAGAATATCTTTTTGGTTTAGAGAGTGAGCTGCCTGTAGCTGAAGAGAGAGAACCACCACCACTAAGAAACTGCTTGGTTAGTGATAGTGATGTGGTTAAATGTGAACTGTGTCACAGCTGTGCAGAGCTGGACACTTACATGTCTGTAGCTATCGTAGACATACACTGTATGTATACACACACCTAATTTGCATTGAATAAAACACTGCTTTACACTATAACAGGTTCCAAGAATTGTGCTCCTTAATGCAACACCTCTACCTATGAGAATTTCAGAACTGCAGCCACTAGGGGTTTTTAAAGCTTCTGTGGAGATTTAGATGATCAATATTGATTAAAATTCAAAAAAAAAAAATAATTAGCACGCTGAAACATTGCACAGTGACTTTAAGATCTTGTTAAAATGGATGGCTAATGCCAACAGACACAAATGAGATTTGGAAAGTTCTGTTTCTTCTCAGGTGACACTCCATCTTCCTTTCCCTTTTGAGATGGCAGCATCCTTGGAATGCTCCCCAAGTTTTCATTATGTTTGAAAATAAACATATGAGGTTTGCTATTTGTCGAGGCTTGCCTTGAAGCTTGTAGAAAATATTTTCTCCATGAAGTGAATCAAGTGTATAGACCTTCAATATCTTCTCTGAAACCCATTCAGAAAAGTGATTTTTTTCCCTTTGCAAACATTTTCTTGGAAAAAAAACAAACAAACAAACCAAAAAACCAACACTGGTATTCAATATTAGTTCTCTCTGTGCACATGTACAGATGATAAAATTGAAAAGTTAGCTTCATTAGAATGACAAGCATTTCTGATTCAAACATACTGACTTGGTTGATGATCCTTACTCTGCAAAATATTTTGGATCTCAGTGTCCTTAGGCATGTGATTTATCTGCATAGATTAACCGATAGTGAGCAAGCTCTTTTATGTATGCTACTTAAGCACAACATGTTTACCTTCCCATGTTTTCCTTTGCTGACTGCTTGTCAATAAGCATTTAATTTGGATATTATATAGGAGCTACCATTCTCTGGTTGATTATATTTACATTTCCCTATGTCCTATCACAATATACCCAGTCAAGGGGAAAGCAGTGAATCTTACTCTATTCCTTTCTTTTTAGGTTTTCCATTTCTTTTTGAAGAACATGTCACCAAAGAAAGCTTGGCTTGGTTTGTGGCCAGGTAACTCTCTAATCACAGAAAGTAGCTGAGCAAGTATAACTGAGAGCAGAATTGGATCCATCATGCTTTGAGTTTAGAAATCTGAAAGGAGATCTGAACACAACCAGATATTCTGTTGGTTTGATTTTAAAGGATTGAAGCAGTGAGATGGCCAGTGAAATCCACTGCAAGACTGTTTCCTAGCACAACTAGTCATAGGACAGCCAAGCTTTTTCAGGCTTACTCTTATGTCATTACCTGGTTCTGCCTTTGACCACTGTAACTATTCTTCCTTCTAATTTACCTCTAAAACACTTGTTGACCATTACATTGTTGCCACTTCAGCTTTACATGTTTGATCTTTCTTGTTTTAGCCTATATTGTGATACGCATTGTTACTCATAACACTTCTCTTAATATGTGTCTGTATACACATTTCTGATACTTAAGTAGTCAAAAACTAGGGTCATGAGACTGTGTCAGTGGTCCTAGTAAGATCCTTGATGGATCTACAAGCGTAACTTTTATCCATAAAATTTATAGGATTGCCTGTGTGGTTACATTTAGTTATGTGGTGGTCGGTGGGCATCTGGGACTTAGTGATCACGAAATAATAGAGTTCTCAATAATCAGGGATGCAAGGAGGGCTGTCAATAAAACCTCTACATTAGACTTCCGGAGGGCAGATTTTGGCCTGTTCAGAAGACTAGTCCAGAGCATACCCTGGGAAACAGCCCTTGAAAACAAAGGGGTCCAGGAGGGATGGACATTCTTCAAAGAGCAAGTTTTGAAAGCTCAGGAACAGGCTGTCCCGGTGTGCCGAAAGGCGAGTCGGCGGGGAAGACGACCACTCTGGCTCAACAGAGAGACTTTGAAGGAAATTAGGATTAAGAAGAGGGCCTACCGGTTATGGAAAAAAGGGCTATCTACTCAAGAGGAATTCAGGAATACAGTTAAGTTATGTAGGAAAAAAATTAGAGACACAAAGGCACAACTTGAACTAAATCTCGC
>VWZY01006465.1:592831-614588 GCA_013399075.1 Chloroceryle aenea
CACAGATCCTATGAGGAGAGGCTGAGGGAGCTGGGGCTGTTCAGCCTGGAGAAGAGGAGGCTCAGGGGAGACCTCATTGCCCTCTACAACTACCTGAAAGGAGGATGGAGCCAGGCGGGGGTTGGTCTCTTTTCCCAGGCAACTCTCAGTAAGACAAGAGGGCATGGTCTTAAATTGTGCCGGGGGAAGTTCAGATTGGATATTAGAAAGAAATTTTTCACAGAAAGGGTGATCAGACATTGGAACGAGCTGCCTGGGGAGGTGGTGGACTCTTCGTCCCTGGAGACATTTAAAAAGAGACTTGATATGGCACTCAGTGCCATGGTCTAGTGACTGTGGCGGTAATTGATCAAGGGTTGGACTCGATGATCTCTGAGGTCCCTTCCAACCCAGCCTATTCTATGATTCTATGATTCTATGATATGGATACATATGGTTATATATTTGATTCCATACATGTTTACCTCTTTTGTCAATGACTTGATAGAAAAATGTTCTGCCAGTCAATTGCCATACTCTTTTGATGCAGGTACACACAGATGCATGGCTGTTCTCTGCACCTCTCACGCTTTTCAGGCAGTGTCTTCTTCCCAATTGAGCTCTGTATTTTAGAATTATTTTTTTTTTGCTTCAGTGATTTGCTACCTAGTTTGAATTATTATTTGTGTGTTCTCATTTAATTTCTGTCCCTTTGACCTGGTTCATTACAGCTGTCTTTTATTTAAACCCTGTGTTGTTGATTCCATTTTTTCAGATTATTAAAGACTGCATGAAATCAGACCTGCTGCTGATCAGTGTAGCAGTTTCTGGACTTCTTTCATACAGTTCCGCTTTCAAATTCAGAGAAACCCTGATCTTCTAGTCTGACCTCAGTTTATTTCTGTCTGTACTTTCTGCAGATTAGTTTTTCAAGAAGGAAAAATTTGAATTTAGAAACTCTATTAAATGCTTCAGTAATATTCAGACATATTGCCCTTCCTATATTTAGTTATTAATTTAATAAAACTGTCTGACTAGTATGAATTTTTTCCTTTCCTGATCATTGAGAAAACTGATAAAATGGATGAGTACTGACAACATCTGCTTGTGGTGTGTAACTGATAGTTGGTACTTAGATATCTTGAAGTACCTACAGAACTTGACCTGAGGCCTGAAAGTCTTTTCTGCCCTCAGTGTTTTGTCTAAAACAGATGCAGCACTGATGTTCCTGGGGTGAAGTCCAGCATTGCAATTGTAGGGTTGTGGCATTTTCAGGCTGTGCTGTCCTTGAACCATATTGTCTGCTGTCCTGCCCTAGTTTCCAAAACTGACTATAGACAGAAATTCCAGTTACACTACAGCAATATAGTAACAGTGCCCATGTCTTGAAAGCTGAACAGGTTTTAGTGTCACTTCAAAAGCACTTGGATGGAAATGCTGGAAGTGTTATCAGAGTGGCTCTGGCACACAGATGCCCCACACAGCATGAATTTTATGTAAATCCATCCCTGTAAATGTCTCTGCTGGCTTACAAAGCTAGAAAGCATAGAGTAGCTAATGTGTGCCCAGTGTCAAGAGGCACACTGGAGGTAAATGCATCCTACTCTACACCATGCATGAAAATTTTAATACCTAATGAGCTGTAAATTGCAGTGCTGGTTTGTGAAAGAGAATTTCCAGTGGGGCATATTGTGTGGATCTCTCACAGGATTATAAAATATCTGCTTTAGTTGGCGGTGAGAGGACTACTCATTTGCATGGGATTACACTGAATGTGATGAATGTTACAGATTGCATTGTAATGCACCTGATTTTGCTGTCAGACAGAATACTAATGAAATTCTCTGTTTCTGGCTGAGAGATACGAGGTGCCAGTTAATTGTGTCTCTTCCTTTTTTGTTTGTTTGTTTACTTTTTTACTTTAATAATGTCTCTTGGCACAATTGTGCCTTCCTGTTGCATTGTAATTCGGTGGATAACAGCATGGGCATAAACAAATAGGCTCTACTAAGTTTGCAAATATATGGAGAGAAATATTTATGATCCATGCAGCAAAACCTGTTGGCTGTTTACAAGAACATTTTAACTGTCAGACAAAACATCCACGAGTTCTCACATGTTCTATGGGACAAGCAAAGGCTGATGTTAAAGTTGCAAGATGTAAGTGCAAAGAAAAGCATGCACATAAGCAATGTTTTTTTGCTGTTGGTTGTGCCTCTCGTTCTGTGTCCTGCACCGTCCCAGGACTTTGCCCAAGGATTGGAAGGCCTCTGTGGGCAGACATTGGGAAAAATCAAGTAGCATCAAGTAGCTGCATTTACCTGCTGAAATAAGGGGGGTGGAGTTTAGATCAAGCATTTGGATTGAGAAGTTTTCAGGATTAGCTTTACTTTTATATTTTCTCCAGGTAACTACGCTGCTGAAGTTTTGACATTTATTCCAGGATTTTGCAGAGGGCACTGAACTGGTGAAGAAGCTTCTTTTAAAATCTCAGCCCTACTTTGAACCCTCACATCTCTTGCCTTATGCTTGGCACAGTGCTGCTGGTGTTGAGGGAGTAGGGGTTTGTTTACATCCTTAAGTTGATGAGCTGGCAAGCTCCCAGGGACCTATAAGCATTTCCCCATCCAGAACCATATGACAGTCATTCTGGCAAGCCAGAGGGGTTGGAAAAGCAGGAACTTGTTGAGTTACCTATGTCTAATTAAACAGCAGGAAAAGGATTGTTGTGTCAAAAGCAGCCTGTGCTTTTGCCAGCCCTGGAAACTGCATGAGAACCATTTTACATGATGCTGTTATCTGTGTCTGCACTTGCACAAGAAAGTGCATAGTATCCTGGCCTGGAACAAAGACTGCCACCAGCCCCTGATGAGAAAATTATGCTAGGTTCTCTAGTCAGAGAGGATTATGAAGAGCCTTGTGATGAAACAGTAAGTCTTCAAATAGAAGAGCCTCTGAGAAGTATATTCACAAAGTACAGTCTATCCCATCAACCAGTTCAACTGACTGTCTGGGATCCCTGTTTCATAGCAAATTTGTGAACGCTGTCTCCAGGAATGGGGACATTCCAGATTCCTCAAACAGCAGATGAAAACATTTTGATTGATGAATGTTGACAATATCTAAGAACTGTAGAAAAGAGGGCTCACTTCATTACCCCTATAAATTTAGTACATTTTCAGTAAGTCCTTTTCTAGCAGGATGCCACCTGCCTGAAGACAGCTTCCAAGAGGAATAATTTGGGATGACAGAAGTGACTTCTGTAGTCTGAGCTGATAGGTGTTCACCACAAAGGAGCCCTGCTTCTTATGAACAAAGTAACAGTTGGATTTTTACATGCTTTTCTTTAAACTGCCATCCGGGAATGTTTATGTGTAATAGATCTTGAAAAGTATGGGATCATGTAACTGTAGCTAATAAGGAAATATTGTGAAATATTCGTAACTTACCACTTCATTTGTGCTCTTTTTTCCTCATTTGAAGTTAGGGATGCAGAAAAAGATGGAGGTCCTGCACAAACACTCCCCACGTTTCATGTAATGAAGCTGATCACAGCCTGGGAAATTCAATAGAATCTTTCAGCATCCTTATTAAATATACTCCTCTTCTTGTAGGAAATTATTTATCCTTCCTATCATATTTTAGTGGAAAAAAATACCAGATTTGGTTAACTTCACTTGACATCAATCTGGTAGTGGTTCTTGGATCTCTGTGTGAATTCTACCACCAAGCAGGTTTTATGGAGGACCAGTTAAAGGTGTCCTGTAGAACATTTTTCTTACGGGCTGCTTCATGCTTTGCTGCAGGTAAAACACTGAATGCTGGGGCCATATTTGGAGTCCCCTGTATGAGCTTCCCTTCTGCAATGAAGGATGAATTTTGGAGGTAGTAGATGGGAAAATTGCTGACAAATTCCCTGCTAAGTAACTGGAAGATGAAGCTCCATTTCCAAATTACAAGTGAAGGGGATATAAAGGGATTGTGGGCACACTGCAAAAAGACTGTTGGTACATGCACCTGAAGTGCAAGCAGAGCTTAAATTCACAGTGTAGAAAAGTAGCACATTGATAAAGCCAGAACCTGATTTGAATAGGTCTGTATGAGTTTGGACTAGCTTTGCCTTGTGAAATGATGGCATGGGAACTTCATAGTGTGAGTAACTGTTTGCATGGGCAAAGCAGCAGTCCTGACTGCAAAGTTACTTTGCCATACAAGGTAAGGGTAGGTAATGGGTATAATGGAAGGTAACAGGTAAAATATTCAAAAGATGTGGAGGGGTCAAGGTCCCTTTCTTTTAGAAGCTTCCTGCCCATTTGTAGAATGGATTTTGGAAGATAGGTATTTATATTAATGTGGAGATAGGAAATGTGATGACATTTCCAGACTTTCCAGTGCTCTAGCTCTTGCGACTTTTTAATTCAGATGCATTTTTAGAATTGCATAAGTTTTTAAATAATTTATAGATAATTGTCCAGCTACACATTTATAATTTTAAGGCATTGGAAATGTCTGTGATTAAGAATACATTAGATGCTTTTGTATATTTCCTCAATACTTGCTGTTATTTTACAGACCTGTTCCATTGCACAATAAAAACATTGAAATTGATCTGTTATGTATTTGGCTTGCACAAAACTTTAGCCAGTTCCTTTTGTGTGCTTTGACAATCAAGTAGCCTGCAGCTGACATTCATCACAAATTTATTTAGTCCAGGGAAGCAAAAAAATATCCACGTTAATCATCAAATGCAGCACATGAGCTGCTTCTGTTCCCTGTAGGAACTGGGTGGTTTTGACAAACTTTGCAAGTCATCCAGCTGTGGCAAATTATGCAGCTTCTTCTTGGTGAGATGTGCTGAGACAGCACTCGTCCTGTCAGCAGAAGTGGGTTTGCATTGAGTTGAAAACGGAACAATTGATTAGAATAGCCTTAATTTTTGCTTTCACAATAAATTGGCCATCGGTGCCCAGGTGTTGGCAGTGGGGCCTGTGTGGTCTCTGTGAGGAGAGGCTGGTCCGGGGCTGGCAGTGGGGGCTGTGTGGTCTCTGTGAGGAGAGACCGGGCCAGTTCCAGCTGGTTCAGAAGCGGGTTTAAGAAAGGGCAAAATGCTGCCTGTAGTGAGGGGTGAGGGGAAAAGTATGAGGAGTGGCTCTTCAAGCCCCAAGGGGAGGAAGAGGAGGAGAAGAAAGAGGAGGAGGAGCTGCAGGCATCAGGGCAGATGTTGCCCTATTCAGCAGAAGGTGTTCCAGCAGCACAGTGGGAAAGAGTGAAGTGTGGGCCGCCATTTCAATAGGCCTGATGCCACAGGAAGCGGGAGGCATGTTTATGTTTGTGCAGTTTAAGTGTTTCAATAAGGCACTACTGAGTGACCACATAGGGAAATTCTAATTAATCAGATAAATTAAGAGAAGAGATCTTTGAGGGAAATAAATATATCTAGTGTGGGAAAACTCCAAATGCCACAGAGAAAAGCATCTGCACTGAGTACTGTAGCTGTTGATATAGCTTCTGTTATGATTGTATCCGTGTTTGCTCTTCTCAGTCAGGCTTTGCTAACATAGCTAAAAGACATTCATGTGAAGGCTCCTCTGTCTTTGCATTGCACTTAATATTATTTAGTAAGGTCTTGAACCAAAGGTTATTGAAGTTGATGGTACCATTCCAACAAACACTAGTGAGCCTTGGGTTGGCCTCTGTCCTAACAAGTGACATCAGGTCAAATTTAACACAGCAATGGTGAATGAAAAAGACAAGCCAGTTAACTCCACAATTTTAAGTACATAAAGCACACAGGTTATTTTCAAAGTTTCAACAAAGACCTAGGGTTCAGGTGAGTTTAAAGCAATTATATGTGAGCCAAAAAAAGAAAAAGGAAAAAAATAATTGGATCTGTCTTGTTCCCTGTGTTTTTGACTGGTGTTTCTTTTCCACCTAACTTCTTATATCTAATTATATCATTCAATCTTCCTAATCTATATCTGAAGATAAAAGGTGACAGCTCTAATGGGAAGAACTGATCGCAAATTATTTTTTTGTTGGCACTGTCTGTGGTAAACTTTTAATATGCATAAGAAAACAGAACAAATCTTATCGATAAATTGAGGCCATTTCATCTTGGATGACTGTCCACTGAGTATCATCCTCACTGCAGTCAGCCTCAGAATATCACTGATGTGGGTCAGAAACAATCTACTCTTTAATACCCAGGATACAAAGTCCCTTTGACATCTGCCATCTCTGTTCCACAGTCAAACTCTCACTGGTGCAATATCGTCTGTAATTGAACTTGCAAATTGCCTTACTTTCTGAAATTCTGACTGCTTAATTACGATGGGGAAAATAGCATTCTACAGCCATAAGCTCAGATAACTGTGTAACTCAGAAACTATCTAATTATACATGTGAATAATGCTTGCTGTGATTTATGGTAATACCAGCGGCGATAATGCACAGGACCACACTGCAGACCTTGTCTGTCTTCAGTGTGGAACGGAGTAAAGAAGCAGAATGAACCACAGAACAGAGAGAAGGGAGCAATGCGGGCCTCAGTTTTGCTACCTTTGATCCTGAAGATGTTCTGGTTCACCCATACAGGTTCCTGAGAGATTATGAAGTTCAACTCCTAGTTTAACCCACAGGTTTTCCAAGGGATATTGTCCTCTCAATTTATCTTCAGCTTCAAATGTCCATCTGAAAAAAAAAAGGACTGCAACAGTCCTGTTTTGCAGGTGTACTCTGAGGGTTAAACATGGACATCACTTTGAAATGCTTGAATACTGTGTCTACATGGGTTGACCTGAATATCTTTATAACCAAATGGAAAAATTTCTTTGTGAATCCTGTGTGATTATAATGCCACAGGGTTGTGTTTTTTTGAGGAATTGTGTGTAGGAAAACTACTAGGTTTCATTTTAGGCTGGAGCAGGAATGACGAAGGAACTTTCAACCTCCTCATCTGTCTGAAAGGAGAATGTTCATACCAAAACAGAGATACTGAAGATGATCCTGGATGAGCCATTCGTAATGAGATTCACGCAGCATATAGGTTCTTCATAAATCTTTAGTTTCCTGAAAAACCTCAGTGGTATTTTTCTTCCTAATTTTCTCCATCTTATATTTTTTTTCCTTATGAAAAGGAAAGTATGTAGGCCTCTCTCTGCAGAGGATTAATTACAGCAAAGCAGCTGTAGAGCCTGGCAAGATTGCACTCCGATTACAGTCTTAAAATAGTGGATGGACTTGATGTTTTTCCTTCTAACCATCTTAGAATTGTTGTCATAAGAATGAATGGTAATTGCGTTGCTCTGTATTCTCAATACATTTCTTGTTGTATGAATAGGTTCATTTAGTGTCACCAACTTGGGCTGTTATGAAAACGAGGCATCTGAACTTAAGACCATTGTATTATTTCCTCTCTGATCAAGAGCCAAATCCTCAGGTCCAAGCACAGATTTGAAGGAAAGGCTTTACATGCTGCATTTGTATCATCTGGTTACAAGCTTTACAAAAATGATCTAGGGTTGCCCATTACTTTTTCATATGCTAGAAAAATATGGTAAGTTTATATATTTCAGGATAAAAAGAGATTGAACCTAAGAGGAGAGATTAGCAGAATTTGGAGTAGAACTGAAGGCTTCCATTTTTCAATGCCATATTCAGTCAATTAAGAGGGGTTTTTTTGATAGAAATACTATGCAGCACGTTTTGGGCTGGGAACAAGAGGTAAAACATTCTTATTGTTGGGAGGGACCAGGCATGTAGCTGCTTCAAGGCTCTTCAGAGATACAGAAGATCTGTTTTACTTTTGAGTAAATCTACAGATAGAATCTAGATGCACTAACAAAAATACCAGGCAAAGAAAAATGCATCAAATTCATTCTGTTAAGCATTAGTCTTCAAATACAGACTAATTTATTTTTTTTAATCAAAATGTACAAACAAACACCCCAAAATCAACTTTATGCTGAAGTGCTGACAGAGAAATTCATCCTGATTAATAAGCACAGCTCCACTGAGATCAGTGGTGATATTTAAGCTGAGGATAGGACTCAGCTTTCTAATTTGCCAGCAGCATATGAAATGATCATTTATGCTGGCATCCCAGTGAGGTATGAATTGGAAGACAAATATCAAAAATTACAGACCAAAGCTTAGTTTCCACTTGAAAGGTGGTTCATTCTGGTTGCTTTGCAGTTTGGTTGCGTTCATATGAACTCATTGAATCAGATTCGAAAGAGGTCAGAGTTACACGTTCTTCTGTGTGGCTCTCTGGATTCTCAGTTTTCTGCTTTCGTCCCCAGAAGACCCCTTTCCTTGATAGGCTTTGATTTATTTTTTCTGTTCTTATAGCCCTCTGTAACTCTGAGTTCTCTGTGCTCTTCATTATCTGTAGACCCTGATGATGAAATCCTTTATCTTTGGTACAGGTAAAGGGTTGTGTATTACCTGCAACTTCTCTGACTGAAAATGAGGTAATTGTGACAATAGAAAATGTGAATAACTAGATGAAAGCCACTCTGATGAATTGTATGGTCTTTCACACAGAACTCTGTAGAGGTGTATAATGAACATAACATCTGTGTGTCGCAACATCTGTGCTTGAAATTAATTGGTGCTTTCCCTGGATCTGTGTTTCTCTCAGGACAGATATCAGTGGATGGATTTATGCGCTATCTGAGTGGAGAAGAAAATGGTGTTGTTCCACCTGAGAAACTGGATTTAAATGAAGATATGTCTCAACCACTGTCACACTATTTCATCAATTCTTCACACAACACCTACCTCACAGGTACAGTGTTGGAGAGATCTGATTTCTTATCTTACAAAAATTCATAGTGTATTTGCAATGACACCAGAAAATAAACTAAAAGCATCAGCGAGAAATGATGGAGCTTAGTCTTCAGGGAGGCCAGGGTAGCACTTGATTGTTGCTCTAGCTGCTAACACACATACATCAAATACACTTTTAAATAGCAGGTGGGCAGCAGCTGTGTTGTTCAGATAAGGTCTCATCTGAAGCTCAGTGAAGTCCCTGGAAATTTTCCCTCAAGTTAGATAGGATTTCAGGTTAAGGTCATTATTTGGCGAGGAGAGAGAATGATGTACTTTTTATGACAACCAAGGATAGCCAAACAAGTATGCAAAGCAGAATATGGGAGACATCTCCGTAGCTAATAAATTTGACCCTAAATGTTAAATCTGACAGTTTGTTGAGCTCTGTGAGATTTGCGTTGATTTGGAGATTAGAGAGGTTCCAACACAGCGCATACCTTTCTGACAGTCTATTCATATCTGCAAGGAATGAAAATCTGGTCTCTGACTTTATCTAATGTTTGAGCTCAAATTTTTAGGTGCTAATATATATTTTTTTTAATCACTGAGCACGCAGAAGCTCCTGTTAATTTGA
Source organism: Chloroceryle aenea (assembly GCA_013399075.1). Classification (NCBI taxonomy): domain Eukaryota; kingdom Metazoa; phylum Chordata; class Aves; order Coraciiformes; family Cerylidae; genus Chloroceryle; species Chloroceryle aenea. The sequence goes on from VWZY01006465.1 coordinate 602,217, forward strand.
TTTAGAGCTGATGAGCCTGAACTGCGTTGTTTTCATAGCAGAGTCAACAACGCTTTAAAATTCTGAAAAAAACCTCAGACAGTTTAGGAGTACAACTTTTGGCACTTGTTTTCAAGTCAAGGATGCTATTAAGTGGTGAGAAAGTAATTGTAAATTTACTACTGTAGTATAGTTTACATAAGAACAAATGTTTTGGACAAGATGATGTACACAAGGAGTACTATTTGATTTGATCTTTTGTCTTGTCATGTTTGCTAATGATTTAGCCTTATATTAAAAAAAAAAAGTAATCCTACAGTGTGTTCTAAAAATCACAGCTCATGGATAACTTGGTTTTTTTAATGTTATTAACAGACTTGGCTTAACTGACCAAGTTCTTTGGAACGCTAGTATGCTAATACATAAACAAAACCATGCAGCAGTGATGCCCAGTTTAAACAGAATTAGTGGTAGTTACTTTCATCTGTTTTGTGGTTGTTATAACACTTTCTACAGCACCTTCTAGAGCTTTCATAAAGTGAATGAACTGTCATTGCTTCCATTAGATACCATTTTTTAGAGGTTTATATCTTGGCTGTGAAATGTACTTTGTGCAAAAACTTGTCATATAAGCATTTAGCTTGACAACTATTTTGTTACTCTGAATTAAAAGAAATGAAAACCAGAGTGGCCACTTTTAAGTTAAGAGTGAAATATGCAGAAATTGACTCTCTTTGGAAGAGTGCAGACATGTCCACAGCAAAAGCAGTTTTTAAGTATGATATTTTTCAGGCCTCTTACCTCCAGTATGGACTTTGTTCTGTCAGTGAGGATTAGGATACACTTAAACCAAATGCTACAGCTTTAGACAGATTTTCTGGAAGAAAACAGTAAAGCTATTATACAAAAGCAGGAAGCATAGGCCCACAGCAAGGACAGACAGTGTGGTTTAAAGTTGGTCTGGAGAGATAAATTAGTGCTCTTCCCTCTACCAGTGTGAATTTAGAGCCAGTACCATACCACAAATTTTTATCAGGGCTGGTCAAGACAAAGTCATAGTCTAAAGCTCTAGAAGCACAGAAGCTAAAGAAAAAAGCATTAAGGTTGGGAATTCATTATTTGTCCAACCTATTCTAAATTTTTTTAACTGCACCTCAAGTGATTTAACATATTTAATAATTTTAGTGGGATTAAGTTGTTTAGGCTTCCCTTGAAACTTTCCAAATTTGCTGTGACTTGCATTTGCAAGTTTGCAAATCATCTCAGATTGCATCTACAGGTTTTCTCTGCTTACATTTCTGAATAATTTCAGAAGCTGCATTTGAAAGTATGATCCTCATTAATGTAGTATTCCTTGGCTTAGTAAATTGGGGGGAGTAAATCAGAGCAAACTCAGGTTATAGTGCAAAATAAGTTTGAATCTCTTTAAATTCCATTTGAGAGTATATATTTTCACATTCACAGGCACAAAACACACGACCTTCCCTTTCAGTGGGTTCATTATGTCCAGTAAATGTGTGGCAGCTGGCTGACAATGGGATTAATGATTTGATTTTTTTTTCTGTGTATTACAAGAACTTGACAGCCTTAGATTTCGCTTTGAAACTAGACCAGATAGAGCAATCACATTGCCATTTCCTTTCTTCCAACAGGAACTTGGTAAAATTAATAAAATTATTGGTGGCAGGGTATTCTTTTTTCCCAAGAAGATTTCTAAGGGGCTGCTCAAGTGCTCATGGCTTTGGAAGGGAAGCTTCAGTAGCACCCCTGCCCTCATTGGAGCTGTGGAATAGCAACTAGTCATGTAATAATTATTAGGACAATAAGAAAACCGTTCAGTCTAGCAATACTTTATGATTACTGTGCTTAATGCCCTATCAATTATCTCTCCCTTTGTCAGTTTTTTTAAATCCAGAAAAAGCATGCACAAAGAAACAACATTATACCATAAAAAGAAACATGTGCACACTCCAAATTTATTTTTAATTACTCTAATAATTTTCCTAGCCTTTAGTAGAAGCCTTTGGCAGTACATCAAGTCCTGATTATTTATTAAAGTGTTACTGTTTTCTTTTTTGTTTGAGGGAAATGTAATTTTTAAAAACTAAGGTAAAAGTCCATGAAGAAGAAAGTGATTTATAGGGAACCTAGGCTAGCTTAAAGAAATGTCATCTTTTTGAAACTTTTTTTTACTGTCTCTCATCTTTTTTTCTCAACGATATGCTATTTAATTATTTGTTTATTTATGCCTTTGAACCCTTCACGTGCAACCCGTTTTTTTTCTGGTTTCTCCCCAGCCTCATCTCAGGTTACTGCTGTTGTCATAGTGGAAAGTGACTTTGCAGCATTTCTCTCAGCAGCACCCTAAGTCAAAGACAAATGATTATGTATCATTATCAGCATTGAACACTTTGTTGGCCTTGTAACTTACTGTAGTATATGTGAAATGCAAAATATGAAAATCACAAACCTTTAAGGCCTACTTTTTGTCTTTGGCTAAAAGGAAAACTAATAGCAACCATATATTTCAGAGCTATCACTTCAGCAGATGTAGCCAATGTAAGGCTATCTCAGTCACCCTCATCATCTGCTTCCCTGGTTACAGTTCAGTACTTCCAGCTGTTTCTGGAAAAAAAATCTCATGAGGGGTGGGTTCTTATTTTTTGCTGCTGTGCCCTCTCCACTACTGTCCTCCAGCTTTTCTGTTCCCAGTGATTCCTCAGTCCTAACTGTGGTTCTTATTACCTGCATTCAACACTTCCTCAAAACCTTCACTTTCAAAGTCTCCAACCCAATATCTTCAGTTTCCAAGATGACAGCACCTTTTGGAATGGAAGGAAAGCTGGGAGATGCCTGCTTTGAATAGGAATTTTTCATATCACCAATATAATTCTTTTGTCTGCTACTGTGATAAGCTCAGGTGATCAGCTGGCAAGACCCAAGAGTCTTCTCTTTTTCTAACCACACCACATCCTTACCAATAAACTAGAGGGTGGGGAAGCTCAAGGAGCTCCTGCAGCAGAGAGCAGCTGATTTGAGGAGGAGCCATGGCTATTCTTTCACCAGCAGAGCCAGCTAATCTTGTCCAACAATCTTAAGGCAGATAAATGACATTGTTTCTGGCACTGGAGTCCCAATTTATCTTAGTACAAGGGCTAACAGGTAACAAGGAGATGCAGTTGTTGTGTCTCTTTCGTGTGTCAGCAGTTTATGGGAGTATATTTTTTTTATCTTCCAGCTGTCATTATTTTTCATTATTCCCCTTTAGAATATCATAAAACTTTATGTGACACTGAGGAACAGGGCTGAGATTTCAGAGATGAAGTTAATTTGAACATGATGACTTCACAGGAATTGAAGTACAGACCACTGTCTGGGCCCTGTGGCCTGTTCAGAGAACTGTGAAAGCTGCTTCCATTGTTACATCATTGAATTGACCATAGCCCTTGAAAAAAAAAATCGGGGAAGAAAAGCTGTTGTTGCTTCACAAAGTGGAAAGACAGTCTGTGTGGAAGTCTTAAGTGGAACTTTCTGTGATACCAGTTCAGTGCCCTGCTCTCAATAAAAGATCCTATATATGAAAAATAGCTTCAATAAGATTCAATATGATGGTGATTCCCATCTGCCTGGTCTCTTGCATCTTCCTCTGTGGCAGTTTGGCTTTTGTGAGAAGGTGACCGCTCAGTTAAGCAGACTCTGAGTAAAAATTCCTTAGGTCTTCTGTCTGTCATGTTTCTACTTGTCTGCTCTAATTTTGTCAGCTGAGTCCTCATACTAGCACTGTTAAAATTCGTTTTGTTCTCCTAAGGGTTACATGCCCTCCCTTACCAGCTTCACCCATGCCAATTCCCTTTCTCTTAGGCAATACTCAAAGTGAGGGAATTTCTACTTTTAAGAGAGAGAAAAAGAAAAATGGATGGATTATATATCCTAAAGAAAAAGTTAATTATTGTAATAGAACAGCTACTGACAGCAAAATGTCTGTAGGAAACTTGCCTCCAGTAGCAGCAAAGGTGAACATAGAGTTTAAAATAAAAGTATTGCTTGGTCTGATCTGAGACAACTGGATTCTCAAGAAGGAGAATAAAAGTCAAGAACATGAAAGGTGTTTGTTTCCTTTAAGTAGCATTTCATTCACTACTGTCGGTGAGTTTTCAGGATACTTTGTTTTCAGGATGCCTCTTTATGCCAACCAGTTGAAACATACTGAAATAAGACATACCTTATTTTTTAAACCTCCCTCTAAGGAGGATAAAACTGCATCAAGGATTGGGTAACCTCTGTGAGTCCAACAGCAGCATTTGAACGTCCTAAAATAGCTGAAATCTGTAAGACAAAGATTTAGAGCCAATAGCAGGGAAAGGGCTCTAAGTAGGTCCTAGTGGGTCCAACTCCTTCACTCAGCTGCTCACACAATGTGTCTTTCCCAAGTGGATCCCACAGTGGGGACGAGGGTTACCCCATGCCGGGTTGTGTCCGTCACATAGCCTGTCTGCAGTGTGGGAGCTGCTGCCCAGGTACTGCTAGTGGCTGCACAGAAGTGCAGACTCAGAGGCTGGCCAGCCTCAGCCCTCCTGGTGTACACAAGTGTTGCACCTTCTGCTTGGGTGGGTCTGAATCAGCACTGACAGCAAGTCTATTCCTGCCGCTGGCTGGAGTAAACCTGACCACACATCTTGCTTTGGTCCAATGTAAAGCCATAGGGTAAGAGCCTTATTTTGACTTACATGAAAGCAGTAGCAGATTATGGCACAGTGTGGGGTGCAGTTCGCTTGTCCTGTGTATGGCAAAGTAGCTCAGAAGGAAAATAAATTCAGATAAATGTACAGCATCAAAAAAAAGCGTAGCTGCCAGCACCTCTTGCTGCTGGAGTCAGGAGCCAGACTCCCAGCAGCACAGAGCTCCGAGTTTACACACTACAAACTAGAGCCTGTGACCCACAGCATTCATGGATTTCCCTGGACTTGCCTGAAAAAGGAGGTTTAGCAGCTCATGTTTGTGCACAGCAAAGGGAATGTACAGACACTTCTTCCTGCCAGGAGAAGGTGGTGCCATGGGTGGGTGAGACAGCAGAAGCAGCTTCTGCTTCTGGAGTAGTGAAGAGTCAGGTAACTACAAATACCTGGATCTAAATATCCCCCAGTTTTAGCAGGAAATGTATCATAAAAGTCATGAAGTCCACCTATTACAAATAACTTGCACTTGGAAAAACAAGTGATGAATGAACCCAACAAGGATACATTTGATGAAAAATAAGCAGCTTAAATTTACAGAAGTGTGGAACTCATCTGTATGGGGTTACATGGGTCATATACTCAGCTTCTATCAATAAGCACAGGCTCATTTTACTTAGTGTCCTCTCAGGTATGATTTGGTCAATTGTATTTTTTAACAAAGCAGGATTTTGTCAAAATCTGTCTCTCGTTATCCAATATGGGGTGATGGGATACAAATACTATGGTGTTACTGTGCATGCTGTATGTGCTATAGAAAGGAATACATAATGCTTTCAGTTTCCAGTATTAAAAAACTGACTTGTACTCAGGATATTAAAAATATCCTATTGGAAGTGTTCCCTTTAGTGTCTGTGTTAGCACATTTCAGCATACATCTATTAAAGAGATACTTTGGAATAGATGTAAATAGAGACTCACATAACAGAAAATCTTAAATATATGCAAAAAAACCAACTGAAGGAACTTTCCTAATATACCATATTTCAGAAAAATAAGCTGCTGTGACTATTAAAACATTTGTATAGCCTGTTGTGCTCTGACTGGGAGTATTTCTGAAGACTGAATGTTTTGAAAGTTGAATATCCTCTTATCCTTAGCAGGAATCCTTCCAAAATGTCTGAGCCTTATTAATAAGGTAGTATGGAGAAATGTCATATGGCAAATGATGCATGCCATGATTTACTTAAGCACTTTTGAAGGTTAAGGATCTTGTAGTTCAAAACACTTTGCAGTAATAACAGACAGTAGTCTCTCAGGAAGTAGAGCTTCTTAATAAAATAGTTTGTTATCCAAATTCATTATGCTTTCAGGGAAAAGAAAGACAACGTGAAAAACATTTTGCTGAGTGAATGTAGGGTTTTGGGCAGCATAAAGATAACCTGCCATAATCAAAGGGGAAACACAGGAAAAAGTTAAGTAAAAAAGATAAAAAATCAGATACCTTGTCACTTTGCTGACTCCATTGAGATTTTCAGAACCTACCAGTGCTGGCCACATTCTTCTGTTACTAACATATTTTTCCACTGGTTCCAACAGGAGCTGAGGAATCTTACAGATTTCAGTAGGAGTGATGTTCATACCTCATGCAGTATTTATGATTACTTCAGCTTGTGTATCACACAAAAATGGTAAACAGGAATTTTCAAATAGAAGGAGGTTTCTGTTACAGTTTTTAGTGGAAGGCAAACCACAGAGAAAACAGGCAATGCTATTTAGTGAAACAACTCAAAATCTGTAGTTCCCAGCATAAAACCTAAACACATACCCACAGAGACAATACAGTGAGGGTTAGAGTAATATGCATTTTATTATATGCCAGTCTCAATTAAATGTTTATATGTCCCCTACCAGTGAAGAATCTTTAGTATAAATTAACTCACTGCCTCCTTAAAAAAAGGAGTGAATTCCCTTTCAGTAGTCCAGGAAGGTCTTCTCAGGAAGTCTGCTAGAAAACAGGAAATTGCATCCATTTTCTTCATGTCTAAAACAAGCATGACACCATTCCTCAATTACCTTTGCCTCTCTGCTGTAACAGATGTGTATCCATATGACTGGAATCAAACCTGTTGCAGCAGGTGAAGACACCATGCACCATGTCTGGATATCCTTCCCTGAATACAACTGGATTTTTGTGGGGTTCTTTGGGGTTCTTTTTAATACTTCCCAAGTTTGGGAAAAGCTGAATTTTCCTTGTTTATTTTTAGATTTTTATTATGTCACTCTTGGAAACTGGTAGCTTAATTAAATTTCTCCCCACGTAATGCAGTATCTCATCAGGAAATTTAACAGACCAAGTCAGCACGATGATCAGTGTATTAAATATAGATGTGAGACCTAGTAATGGTACTGTCAGTGGCTGTGCCAGAGGTTTATCTTGTTCTAAACTGCATTGCATGTAACCAGACAATGTTATCCTGCTGTCCGGACTCGCCTCTGAATTTCAGCTTGATTGTCAAAGGTTGACAAAGTCTTTTAGAAATAAGCCATTTTGTTTCATTTGATGTTTTTGATGCCATCTGTCAGAAGCTTTTGAATAGGCTTTGATTAAGTTATTTGTCCTCACTCACAACAGTTTAACTGAGGGCAGAATCCAAACCATGACATTGACTCTGCCTAAGTTATTTCCATTACATTCTTATGTTTTTGATATGCCTTTGAGTGTTGTTCCTTTCGGCCACGGGTAAAAGACACTGTTCACTCAAATTATTATTAGATTACCTGTATTTATTCCCGAGGCCCAAAATGACTTCCCCTTTTTTTCACGTTCTTGTGCTATCGCAGCTGGACAGCTGGCCGGTAACTCATCGGTGGAGATGTATCGGCAAGTGCTTTTATCAGGCTGCCGCTGTGTGGAGCTGGACTGCTGGAAAGGACGAACAGCTGAAGAAGAGCCGGTCATCACGCACGGATTCACTATGACAACGGAAATATCCTTCAAGGTACAGCAGCACAGCGCACCAGTGTGGTTGGCTTTCGTTGGGGCGGTTTCTTTTGTGTAAAATACATCACAGGTACATTGTTGGAACATTATTGAAGATGTAGAATGGAAGAGAAATGTGAGGGCAAAAAAGTATTTGAAGAGGAGATTTCAGAGCACGTGCAGAACCATTGGAAGAGTAGGGTTGTAGTATTTGGACCTTGCACAAGAAGAGCTTCTTGGTTGTCATGGCAGCCGGAGGAAAAGGGATTATATGGCGTGATAGTCTGTGCCATCTGGGGCCTGGGCTCAGTGCTCCCGTGCATGTCCCTGCAGCAAGTCTCACAGAGAGAGAAACAGGGTAAACCATGCCAGGGCTGAAATACCAGGTATTGCCACCATGAGTGGCTATACACAGTGTAAAATGGGTCTGTGGATGCATCTGGAGCCAGAACTATGGGGAGGAAGGACTAGCTGCTGTTAGAGCTCCATAGCATGGGGCAGGGAGAAGAGCTGAGACGAGAGCTGCAAAGATTAGCACAGCAATAAGCAATATGTCAATTTACTCCTCTTCTCTGCCTGGTAAGTGGGAGACAAAAGTGCTGAACTGAGGCAGGAAACAGCAGCTATCATTGAAATCTCTACAATTTGCAAGCCTTTAAATTCTTCTGAACAGGTGACTCGTGCCCAGATGGGCAGGTCCCATCCACAGGGTCCAGACACTTGGCATTTTATTCACAGTTTAAAAAATGAATAATGGTGTATGCAGTGCTACCCTTAACCTGGGATCAGATCTGAAGCACTGGAGGATGAAAAGGAGAAATTAGTATCTTTGGAGATTGTGATGGGGTATTTGGCCATTCAAACCCTAAACATACCATCTCTATTACTGAATTTTATCTTCCATTTCCTTTTTCTATAATAAAAGGCAGATACTATACCCTTAGAAAAAAACTTAAATTGTTATCATCTTGTTATTCTTAAAGATTAAAAGGTGTTAGAGGATGAGGATGGAGATGTTCTGTATAGTATTAGGATTGGTAGTCAGCACAGTTTACAATGATACATGAGGATATCATTTTTGAAGTGTGAAGAAATAACTCTTGTTCATCTGACACACTAATTCACTGTGGAAATACATTTCTAGACATTCTTGTGTACAAGAAGATATGAAAAAATGTTCCTTACTGACTCTGGTGATGTTACAGGTGTTAGGTGCAGCTTCTCTACTAGCTACAGCTTTGACGCATATTTCCCACACTTGAAGACTGAGTTGTTTGGGTTATTTTTTTGAGTCTTGTAATTCCTTCCCTTAGGAAGAAAACAACCACAACTACCACATGGACAAAACACTAAATTTCAGTCACAACAGAACGCTCCTTTCATTTTTTTCCATTTTTTTCTCTAATTCTTCACTGACTTGAGTTAATCACAGGAAGAACATAAAAAACCTTATTGCCTATTTGTTATTAACTTTCCAGTTACATTTGTATGAAGCCAATTACATTTATAGATGTCTAAGAGTTTGATTGCTGAAGTCCTTTAATTAAGGAAGATAGCTCATAACTGCTTGGTCATGAGCAGGAATTTAAAACAAAGTTAATCTGATTCTTAAAAAGGATCATTAGCAGGAATTAGGATTATCCCTGGTTCTTTAGATGCTCAACCCTAGTCATTGTGTTTACAGGAGAGATATTGAAAGGTATTTTAAATTTACTCAGGAATATTTAATCTGTCGCCTCAGGGCAAGTTTTTCTCCACACAGAAAAATGTAAAAATATATCAGCTGCTCGTTTCTTTTCAGCACTTAAAGTGTGTTGCTTGGCTGAGGAGGAGCAAAAGGATAGTGAAATGATGTGTCAGAAGTGTGTGAATCAATTCAGAGTGATCACTCACTCTTGACTGCTGAATCATTTATCAGCTCATGTATTTGACATGACCACAGCACACAATGCTTCTCTTCGGTCTGTCAGTTTTCCCTACCTCAGATAGGCTTTCTGAAATGTGGAGAAAGAAGCAATATATGCTTCTCATCTTTATGTTGCTGAGGGGTTTGCGGGGTTTTTTGTTTGATTGGTTTTTACCTTGCTTCCTGATGTACAGAAATCAGTAAGGTTTTTCTCAGCTGTAGATTGTGTGCTGCTACCAGGGTGAGATCTAGGGCCCAAATATATATATTTTTCATGCCATAACCCGTAATCTGTGCTTGTGTACTTTATATCCTGGTGACCTGTTGCAGATGGAATAAAGTATGGAACTTAATTTCTCTCTGATCGTGAAGAATTAACAAGACTGAATCAGAAGCTTACCTGTTTCTCCACTGATCCAATGCCAGAGCTTCTCATCCTTAGATTTCATCTGTGTAATCCTGATTTTACACTTTCAGGTTATTTTTTTCATCCTTTTTTGCAGTTGAAAATAAATCTATGAGTTTTCTCCACAGCTTGAGTAGTGTATTGGAGCAAGAAAGGCCTCAAGACTGCTTTCAGCAGTACCTCTTATATCCAGCCTCAAGTGTTCTTAAGCCCTGCATGGTGCTTCATATCCATTGGGAGGGTGCAGGTTGATGGGGACCAAACCAGTGCTGATGATATGGGTCAAAAGCATAAGGATGGGATTTTTGTAACCCAATCCTCAACAACCCTGTTCCCTTTTAATGGCAAAATTGCTTTAGATGATTTTGAGAATCTCACCAGATTTTGTTCCTACTTCCATAAAGACTGTAAATTTTGTGTGCATTCTAGCTCATATTGGCAAATCTTGCAATGTTCTTGTGCTTTCCTTCCAGCCATGGATCCTGCAACAAAACGTCAGAAGCTCAGCTTTTATTTTAGGAAGTGGATTTCTTACTGTTATGCTTCACGATCCTTTAGAAGTTCAGAAAGTGAACAAAAGAAATTCCCAGAGAAGACTTGTTTAAAATAAAAAAAAAAAAAAAAGCTTTTAATAATCTTTATGATTTGGGAGGGAACAGGCATATGGTTCCTATAAACTCCAGAACTAGAGGTTCTTATAAACTCCAGAGTTTGACGGCAATGCATATGCAAAGTCTTTGATGTTTTATAAGTTCTTTTGAAAAAAAGATCTGTGTTTTAGTAGGAAACTATTGAATAACTTAAAACATTGAGTGCCTTACAATATTTTGCACCCCACTAAAAGTAGTGTTATCAAATGATTCCTCTGCTAGATTTACCATTGCTATTTTCCATCAAAGTTGAAAGAAAAATTCTAAAGAAGTTTGTTTCTGAGACCTCTGTTTGACGATTACTACACAGCCAACTGTTTTAACTAAGTAATGTCCTTCCCTTCCCTGCCCTGGCCTGCCCTTCCCTGCCCTTCCCTGCCCTTTTCCTTCCCTTTTCTTTCCCGTAAAGGGATTTCTGTCATCAAAAAAGAGGGAACTAAAACTTGTGAGTCATAGCATAACTAAGGATTTTATGGATACACGCTAGCACAGATGATGTTTCAAAAATATGCCTTTGTCAAAACATGTTTATTATTATGCAAAATAGTTCATGAAAGTCATAGCTTCAGGCATGGAACAACTGCACACAAAGACCAAATTATACATTTAAAATATTGATTTAGGCAGACATAAGTCATTTCTTGAGAAATGAGGTGCTTGAGGCTCATTAGACATTTTGGAGATTTGATTAGAGTTTAGGTTGAAAAAGTTGTTTGCTATAAAAGCATATCCAGAGCTTTCTGGGATATTTAGAATGGAGGGTCTGATTTCAGGCAGTTCGGGTATGATTTCACACATCTTTGCATCTTTTCTGTCTTTAAGAGACCAAAACATTGTTTCTTTAGAGACATAAATCTGTAAAACTGTATGTATTTTATTTCTTTAGGAAGTAATAGAAGCTATTGCTGAATGTGCATTTAAGACTTCACCCTTTCCAATCCTTCTTTCCTTTGAAAATCACGTGGATTCGTAAGTAATTGCTATTTTTTCCTGTATGGTGTTATATTTTCTTACAAGGTCTGAGCACAGAATTATGTATGTACTTGTGGCAGTTTGATTATATGACAAGATAAACAGGTTTTACCAAAAAAAATTTATATCAGCCTAAGTAACCAAGATGATCAGAATGAGTTGGGCATGTTCTTAAAAACATTCCTGAATTAGAAACTTCTGCAGGTAAGGGAAAGTTTGAATAATTGAGACAAATTGTATTAACTTGGAGACTCAGTATGTCCCACTGGAGTGTGGTGGTAGTTCATTAAAGAAAAAGAGGCACCTGCTTACCTGCTTATGACCCTGTTCTGCTATAAGCATATTCTGGTTACAGAATTTGGTCTACTACTTGTCTGTTAGAAGTAGAGACCAGACCCATAGACTGCTAGGATTCCAAAAGAGGTGTTATGGATGGCCAGGAGCTGTTCAGTTTCTGTCAAAAGATACCAGTTTGCCCAAGTTCTGCTCTGCTTCTGCTCTGCTTCTGCTCTGCTCCTGCTCTGCTTCTTCTCTTCTCTTCTCTTCTCTTCTCTTCTCTTCTCTTCTCTTCTCTTCTCTTCTCTTCTCTTCTCTTCTCCAAGGGACTTTTTTTTTCTGTGTAAGCAAAGGAAAACACACTTCTAAATTTGTCACAGTGATCTAATTATTATCATTATTGGATTAGTTTTGATTCTTCCTTTTTAATGTTTGTTTTAATTTTCAACACTTTTGGAGCCAGTATGGGCTGAGAAACTTTTTTTTTTTTTTTTTTTTTCTAAAAAAAAAAATTATCTTTCGGCGGG
>VWZY01006465.1:614597-662099 GCA_013399075.1 Chloroceryle aenea
TAGTCTTCGGGCAGCTGTGAATATTTTAATACAAATCAGAAAAAATGTTGGCACTTCTGCTTCTTGAAGAGGAAAAGGGTGAGGGCTAACTGCTTTTCCATTGTTTTAGGAAGAACATTCTTGTTATAAGGGAAGGAACTGGTAGAAGAAGCCATGTAAGAATATTTTTAAGAACACATAGAATCATAGAATGTTTTAGGCTGGAAGGGACCTCTAGAGGTCTTCTGGTCCAACCTCCCTACACAAGTAGGGACATCTCTACCTAGGGCAGGTTGCTCAGACCCTCATTAAGTCTGACCTCGAGTGATTCCAGGGATTCCCCACCTTCATGTAGGCCCCATTCAGGTACTAGAAGGTCACTAGAAGGTCCCCCCAGAGCCTTCTCCTCTCCAGGCTGAACAGCCCCAACTCCCTCAGCCTGTCTTCATATGAGAGATGCTCCATTCCCCTGATCATCTTGGTGCCCCTTCTCTGGACACACTCCAATATGTCTCTATCCTTCTTGTGCTGGGGGCACCAGAACTGGACGCAGTGCTCCAGGTGAGGTCTCAACAAGACAGAGTGGAGGGGCAGAATCACCTCTCTTGATCTTCTGGTCACAGTTCTTTTGATGCAGCCCAGGATGAGATTGGCCTTCTGGGCTGTGATTGCACATAGGTGGTCATATCCAGAAATTCATCCACCAGCACCCCCAAAGTCCCTTTCCACAGGGCTGCTCTCCAGTATATCCTTTCCCAGCCTATGCTGATAATGCTGGTTACCCTGGCCCAGGTGCAGGACCCTGCACTTGTCCTTGTTGAACCTCATAAGGTTCATCTGAGCCCACGTATCCAACCTCTCCAGGTCCCTCTGGATGGCATCCCATCCCTCTGGCATATCAGATGCTCCCCCTAGATTGGTATCATCCACAGATTTGCTGAGGGTGAACTCAATGCCATTGTCAATATCATTAATGAAGACAGTGTTGATCAGAAATGATGTAGGTAGAAACATGTGAAATCTGAGAGCTACCCTACACTACCTGTATACTTTACAGTATGAGTTTACCTTTTGTGGGCAATTATCTGCTTGTGCTGTGCATATTTAAGGGTCACATGGTTACGATTCAAACAGCTACCTGCTAAATCTTGCTTAGTTAGTTCCATCTTCCCATGTAAAACCATAAGATAATGTATTTAATTTATTTCTCTAATCAGTCCCCTCACTCCTTTCGTTTTGGTGTAAGTTGTATCACTTTGGACTTGTGTATTTCCCACCAACTGCAATAGGTTTTAACTCGCATGCTTCCAAATTCAACCTCTGGTCTTTAGGAAAGATCTCAATCATCATTTTTCCAGTGTATTATATTTTGTATTCATTCTTTTGCATTTTGTTGAAATACATATTCACTGTATTACTACAAGTCAGAAAAAAAGCTACATCCAATTTATTTTAACCAGAGACTACATTTTTCTTCCTTTAAAGTCATTAAGACTTAAATCTTCAACTGTTCCAGGGTCATCTGTTCTATTTTAGGAAAGTAAAGAAGTAAATAGTTCTGTAATATAAACTCTTGTCAGATGTAAGTTACATGCAAAAGTGGCTTTAAAACTGTAAGATAAAACATAGTCAAAATTAAAGGTGTTGTGTTACAGCACTAACATGTCAAAACAGGAACAGTAACTGCTCCATTACTTCAGTCTTTAGAATTTGCCCCCCAGCAAGCATTGGACCTTTCTCTTCTGAAAACTCCGGTCATGGAATAATGAATTATCCCTAAGTGTATTATTTGATGCCCTTTTCCTTGCATGGCTATGACATAGGTTTTTAGCAAAGCAAGTCTGCAAAAAGTCTCAAGTATTTTTCTGAGGCTTTATTGATTTCGTTTGGTTTGGTTTTTCCCCCTGCAGTAAATCTTCAGACTTAATGTGTGTGACTTCTAATTTTGCTTTGGCTGAAAATAATTTTTAGTTATTTTACTGACTGCTACAATTATCTCTTAATTTCTTCACTATTTGCTAGAGAAATCTGCAATTAGTCATGCTGCTCACAGAAACCTTCACCTAATTTCATGGAATGCTCCCTTTGTTTTTTCATTTACTTGAAATACTGTTTTTCTTCTAAATATTAAAAGGTGGGCTTTGAATACTAGGTGTTTTCAAACAAATCCTATGACATCAGTTTCTACTTTTGGGCGACCAAATTTTTCTTCTAATTTTCAAGTTCCAGGAGTCAGTATTCAGGTATGGAATGCTGCTCTCATGCAGATCAGTGGAAATTTTGGCATTGACTTAACTACAAATACAGTTTTAGGCTGTGTTCTGTATTCATGGCTTTTAGACAGCCTGTGATTATCAGAGGTAAGTTAGTTTTACATGACCACCGTAGATGTAACAGCATTATCACTAATGAATCTAAAGTACAGTTTTTCTTCCTTCTGGTTTATGTTCACGAGAATATTTTTAACATTTTCATCCACCTAGAGAACACATTGCTTGTTAGCACATAATGTTAAACGTCTCATTTTGCTTTCTTTCGATGTTTTTCCTAGAAGGGATCCCCTCTAATATCATTATTACCTGTGAAGAATTTTAATTTCCTTTACTTTATCTCCAGTATAGTTGTTCTTGCCTGTCTTTATGTACTAAAATTTTAGAAAAAGAGGGAAGCATAAAGATTTTAGAATATATAAAATACTATGTATAGCATGGTTTATATTGAAGTCAGAACATGCACACTGAAAAAAGACAGTACTAAGAAAAGATGTGGTTCTATCAAAAAATAGACAAGTGCCCTGAGAATGTTGAAAAGACCTCAAGAAGACCTTGACGTTTGAAATTGGGCTTGCAGGAAGATAAGCAATCTGCAAATCTGAAAGCAGACACTCTATAATTAGAAATGCACTGATGACATAGCAAAAAGGTTAAGTGATCCTTGAGCAGTATCCATATAAGATTGCTTCCAAGATTAAATTTAATTACATTTATTCATATTGCTGGTTTCTTGATGGAATTGTTATTTCAAATATTAACAGGGGTTTTATCACTTTTTCTTCCTATGCTTTAAATTATTTCCCAGCTCTTCTGGGAAGCAGCTGTGTCTTATGCAGAAGAAGGACCTCTGCAGAAGTAATAATAATAAAATGTTAGTAGTACTTGTGCAGTAGTGCCAAAGAGCCTCCGTGTTTGACCTTCATAATAGACATAATACAAACACAGTAAAACAAAGTCCAGGCAATACAGTAATAGTAATGAAAACATTTGTTAATATTCTTTATATTTCCATATTTCCAAGTATCACATTCCCACATTATCTTCCCTTGCCCTGGCACATTTTGGGGACGTATATAATTAACCTGTGTGCCACCCTCCCATGTCTGCACAGTGAAAATCATAAAGCAGATAAAGTCATCTCTTTCTAGGTAATCAATTTTTTATGATACATGAACACTGATAGAATTTCCAATAACAGCAGATGTGGACCAGGATGGAACTGCTTTTTTTGTTTCATAACACAAATGGGGAAATACTTTGATGTAGAAAAGTTGGTATTTCTGTCTGTTCCTCTGGTTTTTAATTTTAAAAAGAAAGGGAAATAAAAACAAGCTGATATTTCCACTTTTAAAATACTATGACACTAATGCATAATCTATACTGTTACTAATGACCTGTCTCTTGAAACCATAAATATATGCATATGTGAGAGAAAAAAAAACACCAAAAAAACCCCTACCACTGGGTTATATGCTTGTACTCCAAATTAGTTATAATTACCTCTTAGGAGCTTTTTAAAAATATCTGCACCAATAGTCCAGTTCACAAAGACAAGTAATTTTGCAATTTTTCCTACTTTTGCCTTGTCCGCTACTGCAAGACGTTTTTCTTGTAGTATTAAAAACTGTTAACTTGACATGTAATTTTCCTTTTCCTTCTTTCTGCCTCTGGAGTCCAGGGACATTGGAGTTTATGTGCTAAACCAAAATAGTGTTTCATTACATTTTTCTCTTCTGCAAAAATGGAAGTTCTCACTGTGCTCTCCTTGAGCTAAACATGTAATTAAACACAGAAGATCAGAAGAATTTGTTCTAGCCATGGTGACACTTTGAAATTTGCTAGATTTAACTCTTGCAATTTTTTTTCAGATTCCTATCAAGAGTCTGGAGTTGATGTTCCCATTTGAAAATGTTACTGTCACGTTAATTACTATGATTTCAGTAATGTGCTTTCTTCCTTCAAGGAGATGTCCTTTGAACTTTCTGAGGTCTAAGAGCATGGGGCTATCCCAAATACACACTGATGGAGAAGACTGAAATAAAATTCACTATAATGACTCCCAGACCTATAGCAAATACCCAATCTGCTTGCTTAGTAAGAGTGAGGTGTCCTTGTCTTCCTTGGTAGCTGGTGATAGCTAACATGCTGTCGTAGCCTGATCTGTTCTCCCATCACCTTCTCTCTTATGCGTTCTCAGTTCTACTGCCTTGCTTGTCTTCATCTTAATTTTCCATCCTCAGCTAAATGTAGCTTTTAGCTTTTTTGTAGAATTGGCTGCACGCAAAAGAAAGCATTAATGAAATGCTGCAGTGATTTAAACTGCATGCAGTGCTTGCAAAGCTTCACAGAATAATTTAAAGCCTCCTTGCAATATATTTTGTCAGTGACTGGGCTAATAACCAGTTCACCCCGTATCTGCTTCAAGGGACATCCAGAATGCTCATCTAAGGGAAACTACATTTTCTGATTCAAATGCCACCCAGGCTTTATCTCAGCCCTGGTTTGGCCTTGCTGACCCAAGGAAGAGCTGCAGCACTAGGTGCTTAGTAGGTAGCAAAAGACACAGGAGATGCAGCGGTTGCTGTATTCTTAGTTTGCAAGAGAAAAATGGGCACTCTCTTTTTTTCCTATGTACCTAGCTCTACTTTATAATGAAAAATAGCTCCATGGTAACATACCTGCTTATACCACTTGTGTATCTTCCATGATATGCAGATCATAATTAACAGTGGTGGAGGGAATTAGACCAAACAATATAAATCTGTCCTTTAAATGAGACTTCTCAACAGAGTATCAAAAAAGAAGCAGCAGCTCAAATGTTACAGATTTTAAACAGGCACATATAACAAAAATACACAGTCATCTAAAATTATAGAGGGACTTTAGCTCTGAGCTGCATTTTAAGATGATTTGAGTAATATTTCTGTACAGTATAACCTCTCTTCAATCCTAAAACACCCATCACTGATATGGCTATTATGATATGCAGGAAATACTTCATTCTCTGGTTGCACTTTGGGAAAATTGTTTATACGTAGAGTTTACTGAGGTTTAATTTACTTACAGAGGATGCTGTGAAAACCACTGAAATACATTAGTTACTGTGGTTAAATCTGACACTCTATCTGACTAAATAAAATTTGTATTTTTTTTTTAGAAAGGAATCTGACCATGTACCAAACAAGTTAGAATTATCAATGAGCAGCTCCACCTAGCAGCTCTTTATTGCATACAGATCCCCACTAAGAAGGCTGTGCTGATACGTTGGTTACATACACACATAACATGCATGCACTATGTAGTTATATGAATATAAAATGTAGTTACAGCAGCACTTATTTCCATTGTCCTCCAAACTGATGTAATACATCGTACCAGTAGCACGATTATATCAACGCTAGGGCTTCTGCCGGTGAAAGTATGGGGAAATATTTCTGAGCAAGCTGCCAAGAGCAGTGCAAGATTTTCAGTGCAAACCTGGCCCAGGGGGTCTGTGGAGGAGTCAGCACAGTGCTGAGATGCAGCTGCAGCTCTAGGCAGAGCTGTGCCTGGACGGGCCATCACACTGCACGGGCACAGCACACATCTCACACAGGCCAACAACTAGGGCTGCATTTTAGCAGACAATATGGAGCAAAGCTAACTGCACTTTAGAAATCTGCAGTAAAATTTGTCGCTTCTCTACCAGTGCTCATAAATGATGCAGCTTTGCTGCTTTTGAGACATGAGTAATGTGTTCTGCCTCTTGTTCTGTATGGCTGTGCCTTATAGATGTGTTGCGTGAGGTGGTAAGTACCCTTGGCCAAAAGGGTGTGGGGGTGTGTATGTGAGAAGACTGCCAGGCATTTGTATAGGAGGAAAATGTTTAAACTTTGAATAAACATGTTGCCTGAAAGAGACAAATTTCTGTAATAATTACTTCCCTGAAGATAACAGCTGACAGCCCTTTTTTTTTCTTATTTTCTATGAAGTACATGGCAAAATAGACCTCAATATTGCAAGTTCAGTTTCACCATTACTCAGTTGACTAGTGTCTTTATTTCATGTATAATCCCTTTGATAAGCTCTATCAGAGGCATCAGAATAATTGCATGGTATATCTTGGTCTCTAAAAATTCACAGCAGTTGGATCAGGAAATTATATCTAGTTTAGGGCTGTTAGATACTCTATTACTACTGCTTTCACTCTGTCGCATTAGTAGCACTCATTTATTTATTTCTTTTCTCCCCTTTAGCCCTAAACAGCAGGCAAAAATGGCAGAGTACTGCAGATTAATATTTGGAGATGCACTGCTTATGGATCCATTGGAAAAATACCCGGTAATGATTTGGAACTTATCAAATCACAAACATCTGTGTGAATTTTTAAGTGTTTCATTCCTGTGTCATTCTCCATAAAAGGCCAGTCAAATCATATTCTAAAGGAGGGTCTTGAACAACATGAGCTGTTGGTGGCTTAGGCGTATAATTTCTGAATCAGAGATTGTTCTGATACAATGAATTATAATCTAAATGCAATTGATTCTCATACTGCCATTTTACAGTCTAGGCTTTCATATTTGAACTAATACGTATTTTGATTATTACAGTAGACATTTCATAAAGCATTTTTCTTAAGTGTCCTCAGTAGCCTTACTTCATTTAATGCTGAGATTACCTCTTGTGCAAAATATATATCATTTTAACAGGGTTTACAGAGGTTACAAAATCATCTTGCACAATGTGGGCCCTAAGAAATTCCTATAAGCTTATTACTTTTGTTGTAAAAAATTTCTCTTCCTTTCGGCAAGCTTGAACCTGGGGTTCCTCTTCCAAGCCCTATGGATTTAATGTACAAAATTCTGGTGAAGAATAAAAAGAAGTCTCATAAGTCTGCAGATGGAAGTGCAAAAAAGAAGCTCTCAGAGCAAGCTTCCAACACATGCAGTGATACATCTAGTATGTTTGAACCTTCCTCCCCTGGAGCAGGTATGTACTGAATCTACAAATACATTTCTTCCTAAAACACAAATGATTCATTACAGCAGTAATTCAATCCATTTAAATTTCTCTAGCACAGTGAAGGTCCACCAGTGTGGTCCTTCCTCAGTAAGAAACAATGCTAAGTGTCATTGATCTAGGAATCTGTGAAGGCTCATGGCTGAGGAATTGCTTATGGAGTGACCTAGAGCATAGTGACTGTACTAACATTTATACACGCTGCCGAGGAAGTAGAGCAAGCTGCAAACTCCTCCACTCTTAGGTGCCTTTTTTGTGTGCCCAAACCCAAATAGAACTATGTTCTTTTTTCTCTTGCCTTTGAGGTGTGCCTACCATCTGGTGCCCTTTCAGACAACGCATTGCACAGGAGAACTGCAGTGTCTTAAGATTTAGAGTAACTGTGAATGAGAGCTCTGCTCCTCAGACAGGCAAGGCCCAGCCTGCTGTTGCCTTGCATTAGTTGGGGACACATCAGGGACCCCTGTGCAAAGTGCTATAAGATGTTGTTCTGTTCTAGAGACAGAAACAGGCAAAAATAATTCTGCAAACAAATATGTGTTACCATCAGGAATTGTAAGGAATGTGACTAGTGAAAGTAGGGCATTACATTTAACTTGTTCATTATTAGGAGAACTTTTAAAATCAAAAATTAAGTAGAAAAGTTAATAAAAATAGAATGTTTAATTCATATGTTCTGGTAATGCCTCTGGGATCTGCTGGGGACCATTGTGACTGTTGGTATGCAAAAATTAGTAAGACATGGTCTTTGTTCTTGAAGAGCTTAAAACCTAACTAGAAAACATAGAGACAAGCAAAGAAAAAAATAAAGTAAGGATTTATTGTAAACCACAGGAGCAGATTAGCAGCAGGACAAACAACAAATCTGTACGTTCTGATTCCCAACCCAGTGTCTGTTTACTGCACTATTCTTCTTCCTACTAAGACTGAAATTTTGGACTGCGAAAATCATAGACATTTATCCTCAGTAGTAGAACAGTTACAGAGCAAATTGAAAGCTCTACTGGAATATCAGTTCATTACCATTTACCATTAAAAAACTTTTTTCCATTGCTTGTAATTTTTTTCTAAACTCTGATTAATTGAGCTGAAAAATTTCATGCTGGCAGTTTGCCTCAAGCTGAATTTAAAAAAAAAAGGAAAAAAAAAATCCTGCTCTATTTGTGGATAACGTTTATCCTATTAGGAAGCAAAGAAAGAGTTTTCACCTGTTGTGTTAAGAAATTCTGAAAAGGCCGTGCTTTGGAGTAGGGCTTGGATTTCAAAGGAAGATTTGTCCTGGTGTCAGAAATGATTTAATATTTTCTTGATTTGCTTTAGACAAATACCAGGCAACAGAAAATTAAGTGTGCTTATGCCAACTGACTCCCTTCCCACACTTGAAATCAGCCCTGGGTTCCTAACTGGTACCTTTTTGTTTCCAGCACATAATGACAATCCAGTGGCAAAGCATCTGTGTCTTGATTTCTAAGTGCTTGGCCTGTAGAAAGGATAACAGCTTTGTCTTTCAGGAGCCTCTCTATGAGCTCTATAGGAAAAGACCTGGTCCGTGAATCTAGATGTTGATGATGATGCAAGAGAGGAGGGTTGGTCCCATAACAGGGTGTGTAATTTCACAAATTACCTAATAAATACTATGTCTATGTTATCTATATAACAACCTCTGTGAAGATGAACACTTGCAAATTAGAGAAGACTAGAACTGAGATTGCAAAATTGATGTGGTCACTGGCTTCATCTGTGGCTGCAAACATATGTTACTTGTTACCCTTCTGTTAGCCATTGTTTCTTCTTTAAGACTGATACCTCTTTTAGAGAATGCAGTTAGTCAATATTTTTTCTCTCCCTGTCACTGAGTACTTGATCCTAGATGTAGCATCCTCATCTTGCAGTGAATTTCTGTGGGAGTACTCAGACTGCATATGAGCACTTGACGAGCAGCAGTGAATTTATCTGAACAATACCTGTGGGAAGTGAAATAATATTAAGCCAATTTTATCTAAGGACAGCCAAGTCTGAGAGAGCTTAGGCACAGTTTAGAGCTGACTGACAAGGAACATCCAGAATCTGATTTTTCAATAATACTTTGAATTTTTAAGTATTCAGAGCAGATCTGCAGAGATTTCTGCTACAGCTTACAGCTATGAGCGTGCAACATGTCTGTAAATCAGATGAGAGATTTCTGTCTCTGAACATAAAAAAAAAAATAAATAAAAAAATTATTCACCGTGTTATAAAACTGCTGTGGCAGGACCCTATGAAGAACATGGATCCAGTGCTCAACAGTCACCATGACACCCTTCTTTTCACTGCCTCATTGCTTATGTGCATGTCATTATCAGCAATATGTAAAGCTGGAGCACTCCAGGCATTATGCACTTCTAAACCCAGTACCCATTTCTTTCTGGAGCGTGACAGGGGTCACACAATTAAAGGCTGACTAAAGGGAGCCTAAATCTTGGCATTCTTAATGTGAAGTGCTTCAATCCTCTAACCTTAATGTAATCTTTACATTTAGCAAGTTGGGTGTGTTTCTCAAATACTTCTGTTGTATAGATCCTGCCAGGATTACTGCTGATCTCCAGGAGAAAGTTGTGCTGATTTAGCTTTTGTGAGATTTTAAATGAGTTTTTTCACAGCAGTGCAAAAAATGTGGCTATTTGTGCTTTAGTTGATAGCAAGCTTCACTGTGTCTTACACTGCTTGAGATCAGATTTAAACCCAAATGAACCAGTCTTTTGATATGCTTATATAACATACCATATAAAAGCTAGGTGGTGGTGTTATAGTAGCAATAATTAAAAAAAAAACAATTCTGAAATGAGCTTTCTGAAATAGCTTTCCAGGTGTTGATGAAACTGATGTAAAAGAAACTTGAGTAAGGTATAGTGTCTGTCAGACAAAAAAGCTTTCCCTAAAGGTACAGCAAAGCTTCCAAAGCAGAAGAATAATATCTGAGATAACACTTGTGAGATAGATTGTAATTTTGGTAAATAAGTTGTTTTAGAACAGTGAATGGAAGTAAATAAGCAAGATTTTCAAAGAGGTTAGACTACACTGCAGAAAGAACAGGGAGAGTTCTGCAGGTACATACATTTTACTGAAACTAGGCTTATACTGAAAGTAGCCAAAACTTGCTGATTGAGAGGGACTTAAAAACTTTCTAGCAAATTGTTAATTTCTCACTAATAAGATGACATTTTTGTTGGTGTAGTGGGTGCTACAAGGAAGGAGTCAGAGAAAGACACAGAGTGTAGAATTGGCTCCATTATTTCATGATAACTGGATATAAAACTGGATAAAATTTTTTAGCCTCAGCGTGTGCAAAATACATTGGTATTTGCTGCTGCAGGCCAGCTGAGGCCATGACCCACTATTACAGAGGAAAATGTTCTAGGAAACTGAATAAAGTTCATTTTTTCCTTTTTAAAAATAAGCTAGTACTGATATACAGTCTGTGGAAAAACAAGATGCCTAAACATTATAGAGCTAACAATCTGCAGCAGAAAGTGCCACATTTATAATCCATTCTGGCTGTTATTTTAAAAGGATCTGAGAGAGCAGATTACCAAATTCCTCTGAATTTCAAGCACTGTATAATCTTCTGTTTTATTAGGCTCTCAGTGTCTGTCACACTGCTGAGACATGGTGAGAATGAGTAATATTTAGCACCCTGCTTCCTCAACCCTCGATAATAGGGATTTGGCTTGTCATTCCCAGCTCTCTTCTCCTAATCATCTTCCGTTCGGTATTACAGTGTTGAACCCCTCTACCTAGCAGCTGGGATTCAGTCTCCTTTGTCCACTCATTACATTGCCCAGTGAACACTTCCCCGCACTGCCCCACTCCCTAGGGACAGCTTCTTGAAAACACCCTTGGAACTGCCCCATTTCCTTTGCCCTTCTGCCTGTGAGCATCTGACAGTGTTGGCACTGTAACTTACCTGTTCTGGTAGGGAGCAGCATCTTTTTCTTTCTTGATATTCTTCCATCCGCCTCTGTCCATGGGCAGGCTCTTGTCTCACACTTGGAGGGCAGGCCCTTGGAGCAGGGCTCTCTATTTTCACTGTATTTGTATGGCATGTGGCATGGAGAGGTCTTGTTGTCCTTGTTGTTCTGTCTAAATGTAAATAATAATTATGCCGTTACACTAGCTGTCCCTTAGACAAGCTCACACGTACATACTGGACTTGACCTGCACACAGCTGCATGTGCCAGCCCATGTGCATTTCTTATACCCAGTGTCTGTGCCCTCTGGGGAAGGGGCAGAAGCAATGGCATGGGGCTGATCCCACCATCACTGTAGGAGGGGGAGCAGGAAGGCATCTGCAGCACAGACATCTCCTCAGGCTGGCCAAGGCTTCCTCTGACTTTGTGCCCTAGCAGTGTAATGAGAAAAGAAAGTTGTATTTGAGTGTAGGAGCATTCTGCTGGGTGAAAGGCAGTGCAGATGTAGTTGTACTTTGTAAAACACTTGGTAATTTTTATTCTGTTTGTAATCCTGTGTGTTATTTGTCCTCCTTTTGCCTTATGATGCAGGACTTGAAAATGAGATCTGATCTCTTTGGGAGTTTTCCTGTTAAATATTTTTAAATAAGTGAATAGCATGTTGCAAACTTTCCTCTCTGGACACTTCTAGCACGAACAAGCTATCATCTACCTCAGCCGTGCAAGTTGGCTGAAATCTGCCCATACCCTCATTTTGTGGTCTCTGTGAAGTGTTATTTTGCCAGTCTGGTTAAATCAATTGGGAGTTTCCCATCTAAAGATTGTCACTGCAAATCCGGAGAGAGTTTGACTGGCTCTTTGCAGCATGTTGAGGTTCCCTGAGCCATCCCTTGAGCCTGTTGAGCAATCTTGTTATTTTCTTCAATGAAATGTTCAGGAAGAAATGTGTTCATGAATAAATGTGTTCATGAATAAAAGCCTGACATTTCAACATCTGCATCTGGAAGCAGCCTGGGTAGTCATCATTTGGTTGTGAAAAGCACTCTCATTATTTAAGTCATCTGTACTCTCCATGTTCAGAAGGGGCCCACTGGGCATGATTCAAGGCATGCTGGAAGAAAGAGGAGATTCTTTATTGACTCAGTGGGCTTTGGATCAGACCCTAAATTGACAGGAGGAACTAAGGCTGAATTACCATTCTCTGGAGAGTTTGGGAATGCTGCACAGTGGTTACATTTTTGTGCTGCCAAAATAAAATTGCCACTGCTGAAGAAAGCTGAAAGCTTTCTGGGATAAAATCTTTAGAGAGAGTTGTCAGTCTTACAGGAGTGGATGGGCACCTGCAGTATTAGTTAAACCTGCTTTTCCAGAGTCTTCTTAAGATGCACAGTGTATACTTTATGGCATCCAGACCCACAGGAGGAGTTACTGAGGAGAAAGAGAAGCTTGATTTTCCTTAATGGTTTCATTTCTGATGCAACCACATCATAATGTAACAGTTTGGTGGCAAGGGAAGGCATTTGTTAATTAACGATAAAGAATGTGTGTCTTGTCTGTAGGAATTGGATGAGTACACCGGGGTTGAAAGCAAAGCATAAAATGTGTTTTATTTGGTCCCCTTTACTCCATCAGTACACTTTCAGAGAAAGGATGAGCTTTATGCACCTCCTCCACATTGTTTGGTTTGCACTGCCCTCAGCCGGTGTGTCTGAACTATGTCACAGGAGTCTGAATAGCGAGGTGCACCAAAGCACCCTGTGAAGGGCAGTGAATTCAGGAGATTGCAGTTAGTCCCCTGTGCCAGGCCCTCCCAGCTGCTCCACCTCAGTACATGTTCTGCAACACATTCTGAACACATGGATTTTGCTGAACAGCCACTGATACTGCGGCATATCAGAGTCTCATAAATTTTCATATATCATTTCTTTGCCCTGCGCATGCTGTTCTGTGCGTGCTTCCTGGGGAGGATGAGGTATTCACTGAAGGTTGTGTGGGGATCCTGAAACAGAGAGGGAGTTTGAACTCCCATCTCCCAAACCCCGGGGCTGTCCCCCAGGAATGGGAACATCTCTTCAGTGTACCCACACACCGTGCATGCTACACATACAACAGCGCTGTGTTCGCAGTGCTGATATCTATGCTGTGGTTCCCAAATGCGGAGCATCCAGCATCTGCAAAGCAAGAGGTTTGGTTTGACTGGGCAGTAAGAAATTATCAATGCTGAAGATAGATTAATCCCTCGAGACAGTGTATTTGATTTGTGCTGTGACAAAAGCACCTGTATAAAGCAGTCTCCTTGTTGGAGCAGGGCTACTTGCACATTTTTCTTGAATTTATTGTTGGAAATTATAACTCTTGTTTTAACCAGTAATTATTTTCTGCTTAAAACTTTCCAGGAGAAGCAGAGATTGAGAGTGATGATGATGACGACTATGATGATGACTGTAAGAAGTCGTCGATGGATGAAGTACGGGTGTAAATGCGTTTTATGGTGATGGGTTGGTTCTACAAGTTGTGGGGTGGCTTGTGTTACCAGGAGCGGCACTACCATCTAGTGGACAAAGGGAGGCAGAGCACTGGGAAACACACCGACTTCCTGAAGATGGTTGTTAATCCCTTTGGAAGCACATCTTTGATTTTTTTTTCTATGTTATTTATCTATATCTATTAGAATTAATAGCAGAACACCTGACCTGTTGCATTTAGCATTGATGGAATAAAAATCTGACATCAAAAACTTGGAGCTGTATTTATTATTCATCTAACAGTGCTGCTAATATGCTCGGCACTGTGTAAAGATAACGCAGTCCCTTCCCTAGGAGCCATGCATAACGAATATAGCAGCATTTTAATTAAACATTTAAATTTTATAGCCAGTTTTCTTTTTTACTGTGTGAAGCTCCCTATATGAGGTGTTCACTAAGCCAGGATCAGTGAAAGATATCACGGTTGATAGAAAACTGGGCTTTGGTATTTGTGGCCTCTGGCTGCCATGCATATATCAGAGCTGCAAACATTTTCCCTTCTCTGTCCTAGGGAACTGCTGGAAGTGAGGCTATGGCCACAGAGGAGATGTCAAACCTGGTGAACTACATTCAACCTGTGAAGTTTGAGTCATTTGAAGTATCAAAAAGTAAGTAAGCTAAGCACAAGCAACATCTTATACTGGAAGTTACCTAGCAAGCGGTTGGAAGAAAGTTCTAGAGAAATCCTACTTCGTTTCCTCTCAGTTAGAACAGAAAATGTTCCTACAGTATCTGGCCAAATAAATGCATATTTATATTGAAACCTGTATTAGTCTAAATATCAAACTTCATCGGCAGTAAACATACTGCCATTTCAAAACCATGTTTGAAAATGTTGTTCTTACATTGTCTTTGTTGTCCATGACCAAAGAGTAACATAAGCAGTTTGAGAAAGGTGGTTATAAATATTCAGATGAATTGAGCAAGTGCTCTGTATTTGGTTCTGCTACTTCTGTAGGCAGTTTTGGGTAAGCAGAGTCTGCTCTTTCCCATATGCAAATTCCCTCTTTCCTGCTTCTATGTATTGTATAGAAAAGGCCCTAATTTGACCCCCTGCTGGCTTTTACAGATGATGTCTTGCTAGGAATTCACTCAGTGGCATCCTCAGTAAACACTGCAGCATCTTTTCCTTTGTTGGTGCAGAACCCCCTGCTGTTTGCCTGCTTTGTTTTGCTTGACAGGTTTCAATATGCTCTTGGAGCTTTTTAGTTAAAAAAGCATATAGCATTTTAATGTATTACGGATTTGTGGTGGCCTTGGCAGAGGACAGGTAACTGATGCCCAAATCCTTATCTGTCTACAAGATTCTTCATTTCCTCATGATGGATACTAAACATTTAAGAAGTTTTCTACCTGTTTATTTGTATATGGGTACTTATACATAGAAGCATTCACAGAATCACCCAGCAAGATGTGTTTGTTCCCTGTAGTAGTGTCCCATGGGATGTTTATAATCTCCTTTAGCTTTAATGAGAGTTACAAGAACACAGTAGGAAGGAGATATTCCTTCTGGAAAAGAAGCCATGTGAATCCTAGCAGGACAAGTTGATGCAGCTGTTACAAAATTGTCTCATTTAGATATCTTCTGTTCATATGCCTTTGTGTTTCCCTGTTTGGTCTTTTGCAACAACTGCTGATAAGATTCTATGTCCAGATCTTGTATCCTAAGTCATGGTGTGACTTTTGCTCAATTGTACTGTTCCTGTGAACTCATAAAGTTTCATATTTCTGGTGTTCGTGTCAAACAAATCATTATGTGGTAAATGGGACCAATTTGTTAAAGCAGTGGCATTACGTGGTAAATGTTGCTGGCAGGTTAAAGCAGTGGACACTGTAGCACTTGTGGGTTCTCATCTTTGGCCTGGCCATGACTCACGCTGAACCATTATTAAGTTCAGTGAAGATGGGCTGAATAAAGAAGGAGTTACATGAGGATTGTTTTTTAATCTGCTGCCTATCCAGTTGTTGCCCAGATTTCATTTTTGTTCACCTGACTTAATTTCTCTAAGTGTAGAGCTCCATGCTTGTCTTTTGTATATTGTCATCATTAAATGTTACAGCATTTTCCTAATTCAGTATTTTCTAACTCTAAATCTGTTTTCATTTGTGATCTGCTCCTTCACGGTGATAACAGTACCTCACAGCTTCTGTCATCCACACATTTTAAAAGTGCATTTTCTAGTCTTGTATCCAACTCGTTAATAGAAATATTGAATAGCACTGGATCTGTAACAGTCCCCTGTTCGCCCTCACTAGATATGTTCCCTCTCTGACATTAAGTAGCTGTCACTGTATTTTATCAAGTTTTTCAGTGAGTTGTTCGTCCTCTCCATAGTGGCTTCCTCCTGAGAATATAGCACGGTGTAATGTTACACAGGAGATAAATGTCTCTCCTGCACAGTGTTTTCTTCACAGGGCAGGTTTCTTAATCCTCTTCAGATACTACAAGGAAATAATTGTTCTTATTTGAATCAGGAATTTGATTAAGCCCTGGATATTTAGTAACTGAATCCTTTAACAGTTACCAGTTCTGATCTCCTGCAGATGCTCTGCTTTAAGATAAGGCTGAGAGATACAGTATATTACCAGAACAAATTCTAGCACCTCTGTTCTAAATAGAATAAAGCTATTATATATGTGTGTTGCAAGTGGTATCCCATTAGTAAGAGGGAAAGATGGAATAAGAATAATCTCAGTGCCTTTATAAAGAGCTCAGATGGAGGTGAGCTGGCTGGAATGGAGTCTGGAGAAAGAGGATATTGCTTGTTGGAAAGGAAGAGGAGTGGTTAGGAGAACAGCCTCCAGGGAACGGCAAGAATCTTTTGCCATTAGGAGATAACAGCTCTCAATAATGTCACTAGCATGATGGTTGCTAATTAGAAATAGGGACCACAACAAAGTCTGAGTCACGGGTCTCCTAGATGGAGAGAATCACTTTTTGAACACCACGGTCGTCCTCTGACTCTTCAGTGTACGCTGAGAATAGTTTTAAGTCTGGCAGCACATTTTCCTCTCACTTGGCCCAAACAATCTAGCTCCTCATTTGTTTGGATCCACTGTTTCCTTTTTGGCGTCCTGTAAGGGAAGTGCCCACTGTTTCTGTCCTGCTACTCTCTGCAAGACAAGTGCTTTTGTGCAGTTTTATCCCTCTCCTGCAGCTTTGCAGTTTGACTTAAAGGAGCTGGCCAGGTTCGCCTCCTGACCATCCCTGGATTACTGCAGCAAGCAAACATGAGAGATCTCTGCCCGTGTACTGACTTTCTGTTGCCTGCAGCCAGCTCTGTAGCAATCTCAGGCTGTACCAATGCCCTTAATTTGGGCAGGGCTAATGTGAGTTCAGCTGGAGCTCTGGAGTATGTGCAGAGTGAGCTCACTGCTGTCAGCAGACGGTTGTGTACAGAAATTCCTTGATATCAAGGTGAAATGAGTGGGTGAATAGTTGATGGGATAAGGGGACTGAGACTAAACCAAATGTTTTCAGCTCATGTATCACAGATGATTTCATGCTCAAATGTGTCATTGTTCTTATTTCCCCTTTAAACTTTCAGAACGCAACAAAAGCTTTGAGATGTCTTCCTTTGTGGAAACTAAAGGGCTCGAGCAACTTACGAAGTCTCCTGTGGAATTTGTGGAGTATCCTTGACTTTCAGAAAACTGCTTTCTTGGTCTTTCTATATCTGAGATCTGTTACAGAGCTTTATTGAAATTTGGAGACAGGAGCTGGGGAAATAGGGAACCCAAATGAAATTTGTAGATTTGAATGTCTTCCTAAATGAATTAATTGGCATGAGTTCTGATGAGCTAATTTAAAAGCTGGCATGAGTCCTTGTGCTGTAGGCTAGGACTAGAGGGAATAGGCATAAACTATATATTGAAGACCTGATACTTTGTATTCTTACTGTTAAATTTATCATCCTATATGAGGTGGTAGGAGTTATGGTGAGCAAATTGTCAAAATGTGGCTGACTTGTTTTTTTGCAAAGTCATAGGAGAAAGCTTGTTTTCCCATCATGCCTCTACTTCTAAGAGCACAGAGCCGTTGTATTGCCACATAGTTCTTTATTTATTGTTATTATTTTTTTAAATAACTTGTAAAGAAAAGCTAAGGAGCATTCTTTTTAGAACTCGTGATGCTTCTCAGTGTCTTTCATTATGGTTGCAGTTAAGAATGAATGGTCAAGGTAAAATAGTTCCTTAAGGAAGATTAATGGGAAGCTATTTCCACAGATAACCTGCAGCATGTTCTCATCTTTGAGATTTGTGGACTTAACTGTAGGGAGTGCACACTCATCATTCCTGTCTGTATGAAGAGACCAATTCTAATGCTTATTCTAGAAGAGCACTTTTTAACTGAGCACCTCACCCCACTCCAGAGGAAGTTTTGCTGCTTACAGCTATTTGGCCTCTATAACTGAAATTTTAGGAAAACCTTAAATTAGTAACCATGATAAAGGGAATTTTTTGAACATTCTTTTTTTATGCGTATACCTGTTCTTACCTGTACTTTGCTTATTCTGAGTAATCTGTACAGGAACAAACAGCAGCTTTAATTACCTCATATTTGTCATATGTCCTACAATATTGTGGATCTCTGGAAGCATTATGGTTCCAGAAATCCCATAAGGGACCCACTGGCATTCTGTAAAGAACACCTGAATTTAAATATTCCATTTGCATCTCTCTGCAAAGTGATTTCTGTTATGCACACTGTATCTTAACTACTTATCATTTAGATACAATAAAATGCAGCTAAGCCGAATTTACCCAAAGGGAACACGTGTAGATTCTTCAAACTACATGCCACAAGTCTTTTGGAATGCTGGCTGCCAAATGGTTGCTCTTAATTTCCAAACTGTAGGTAAGTTATGCTTGTCTCTCCGTTTTGTAGGGTGTACATTTCCACTCTTCTGATACAGTTTCTAATTCATAGGTAGGAAAGTCTTGATACATCAAAAGATGTCTAGTGACTGAATGAGCTGTTAATTAAGATTTTTTTTTAACACAGTGCATTAGGGGTTTTGGTTAAGTAGGAATATTCATACCATGCTGTAGCAAGTATAATACACATACATAATGCCTTCCATCTTGTCATCATTTCTAAGTGGTTACCACTGAGCAGCATTTCGGATCTCGCAGGGATTTTTTTTTCTGTGTTTTCCAAAATCTCATTATATCAAGACTTAAAGGACTTCAATGGCTAATTCCCCTTTAAAAGTGCAGGGTTAAGAAACAAAGAAATTTGAGCTCCTAGATGCACAAGTCACTTCTGGAATAAGAAGTGTTGACTTTTAAGTCTATGTCTGTTCTGAGACACACAAGTATTTCCACCTACTGCATCCCAGGACATAATCCTGTCCGTGTCAGGCCCCCAGGCACATGGTACCATGGTATCATTCCCCATTCCCTTTCCATTTGCGCCGTTGTACATACCACCTTTCCATGGAAAGCAAAACTCCACACAGACTGGGAGTCTGCAGAATAATAAAAACCAATTTGGGCTGGTTTCAACCAAGTATCAGTCATCCAGTCTGTGATGTTAGAACGGTCTAGAAACAGAAACTCTCTGCTAGGCTGGGTGAAACGGTACAATCATTACAACACTGGGGGACTCAAAACCTCACTGTCAAGGCTTCTTTTCAAATTTGAAAATGTTATCTACTGAATAGTCTCCGCAAGTTGTCTTACAGATGTCTTTCTCTGTGAAAAGAATCCAAGAGGGTGACCACAATCACATCTGAAGTAAAGCCAGTGTGCCATAAATAGCTCTTTCTATTACAGTCAGTTTGAAATTGCAGTAATCATTATTTTTTTCTTTTTATATTATCATCTCTTCTGGAACATAATTCTTATTAGTATTTTTAACACCTAGATTTGTCTATGCAAATAAACATGGGAATGTACGAGTACAATGGCAAAAGTGGATACAGGTTAAAGCCAGAATTCATGAGAAGACCAGACAAACACTTTGATCCATTTACTGAAGGTATAGTGGATGGAATAGTAGCCAACACCTTGTCTGTCAAGGTACGTACGCAGCTGGTGAAGATGCTCTCACGACAACTTCATGCCATGGAGTGACATTTCATGTTTAAATTCTGCCTCGCATTTTGTATTGTAGGATAAATGTATTTTTATTGTATATTTGTTTTTTTCCATAGAAGTAATAAGGAAGTAAACAGATTTAAGAGTAGTTTGGCTGTGGTTTTGGTAACGAAGGGCTGAATTTAAAACATGCTGTTACAAAGAGGTAGATTGGATTGGAACAGCTAGAGCACTACACTGTTTAGTATAAATACATTTTCTGGTTCCCTGTAAGTTTTCCATAAATGTCAGCTGCAATTCATGGCCAACTGGCTTTTATTCATTTCTTTTTAAGGACCTCTAATGAAGTTCAAGGTCTGCCAGGAATTTGCAAATTGAGAACTACTTGTATGAATGTTTAGAGGAATAGATTGCATTGGCCATGACAAATTTGTACTTGATATATCTCTAGTTACAAAAAGATAAACTTTCTGAAATCGTGTCATTCCTTTAATGGACTTGTCCATTAGAACAGCATCCCTGTTACAGAATCCACCTGCAAAATATACTGCTGTTTTCACTGAGAGAACACACGTGTTCCCTCTCAGGCTGCAGACACAAGCATAGCAAAGCAATGCTGGGAGGGATATGAATAAAGTAATAATCTGATGACATCCATGGTAAAAAAAAAAAGACTGTTTGTGGGAATGACCTTTTGTGGTGCCCTGTAATCATGGAAGCTTTCAGTTTCTCCCATGAGTTTAGAGGCACTACGTTCTGCAGTTTTAGTAAAGGAGGTGGAAGCCATTCAGTAGCTGTTAGGAGATGCACAGCCTTTTTAACAGAATGAGCATCCCTGAGTCATGAGACATCTGTCAGAAGGCAGCTGCTTCTGCCTGCTCGGTGAAGACTCTGCTTGTTATAATGTCAATAATGTCAATACACGATAGAGCTGAGAACGGATTCATATTTGCTTTATGCAAGCCCCAATTTCTTACGGTACAGTGACACTGCTACATATTCCTATGCCTCCTCTGTTTTCAAAGTAATTGTAGACCTTGCTTGAACTTTTTAAAGCTGAGGGTTGTGTTTCCTGTTAAAAACAAGATCCAGAAAAAAATAGCTATTTTGAAGCCGTTTTCTTTTCATAGTGAATCTCCTCACTCTCTATGAAGAGCCTTTATTAGACTACCAACTGTTTTAGCTTGTTTCCCTCCGATAGTTAAAAGCATATGTCATTTCTTTGCTGCTTGTACCTCTCTTCTTCCATCATTTTTTGAACCTGTTGTTGAAAGTGGATAGAAATTAGAGTTCCACATGTTGTGGAAATAGGCAGCCAGACTGAGGATGAGATCCAAATGAGTATTCCTGCTGAGGGAAGGGCAGCAACATGATCTCAACCACATTATCGCTCATAGGGGAATTCAGGACCACAGGGTCACAGGAAACCAGGCCTCCTAAGTTGTTTTTCTGTGTCTGCCATATTAAAGAGGTTTTTTCTTTATTGTGGTTTTGGGTTTGTTTTGGTTTTTGTTTTAAATGCATACTATCTTGTCACTATTGAGAATTATCCATCTGCATTTCAGCCACTCATTTCCTAATGCATTAAAGCGGTTTCTAGTGATCCTCCTTTGTTTTGGTTTTAGATAATTTCAGGTCAGTTTCTTTCTGATAAAAAAGTCGGTACCTATGTAGAAGTTGACATGTTTGGCCTGCCTGTGGATACAAGAAGAAAAGCTTTGAAGACCAAGACCTCTCAAGGCAATGCAGTTAATCCTGTCTGGGAAGAGGAAGCCATCGTGTTTAAGAAGGTCAGTGTAACACTTGTTTCCCAAATGTGCACTGTACTTGTTTTATCACTGTCCAGTTGGGTAATTCTGTGGTTTAATGAAGCTTTGCATTTGTTATAAAGAAGAAAAAGTGATTCTGTGTAGGTACTTCTTGAACTGCTTCTTGTTAGCCACTTTGGGTGTAATTTTGCTGCTGTGCTTGTGCCAGCTGCTACTACAATAACTGAGTTTCAAGTCACCTTGATTATTTCACAGACACAACTGGAAGCAGTGGCCACATCAATATACTGGGCTGCAGGGCACGCTGCAGTGCCGTGCTGTGAATGAGCAAGCGCAGATCCCAGCAGCAGTCCAGCTGAATTCCCACGGTGTTTCACCTTGGCTCAACAGCCCTCCTGTTAACCTGTGAGCAGGACAATGTGGAACAGGTCTAACAACCTGGCTGTCCAAGAGAGCACATTCAAAGCAGTCTGTTCTCACTGCTTAGTGCTGGGTTGTACTGTATAAACACAACACGGGTGATGAAGCCACATAAATCCCAGCCACTTGAAATGAGACATAGGCTCCTGAGTTACTCATGCAATTTGAACAATATTACTCCAACTCAATTATCTAAACTTTGAGAGAGCCGAAAATACTGAGCATGTCTTAAGATTGTGCAATATGAACATCTTCTTGTGCTTTGCAACATACTTGCAGCCAGTTTTTTAACAGAATCTCTCTGTTTTGCTTGTTGGGCGCTGGTGTTAAGTGGCTCCTGAGTCGAGGTGTTTGTAAAACAATTTCTTCCTTGTTTCTCTCAGCAAGTGTAGTGCACAGAGTTGTTTATAGAATTGATACTTGCAGCTTTGCTTTCTCAGGGGTATAGCCCTTTTCCCTGAATATTTGGCGTTCTGAATGACTTTCCTTTGGCAGCCTGACAGAGCTTAAGTTTGGAAACATCACTATCATTCTTTCTTCTGTAATGAACTTCTAATTATTGTACTTCATTTCTCTGTTTAGTTAACAATCCTGCCTGACTGCCGCTGTGCTCAGAAAAGCATAGGTTACTATTTTTAGTAATGTTGAAGATAAATTAGAGAAGCTCTTAATTTAAATTGTTGTTTTGGTTTTGTTTTTTTCTGTCATGGTCTAGATAGATTTTAGCATGTATTCTGAAAAAATGCACATCTGTGCCCGGGTTAAAAATGTGTATTTCGGTGTGTATTTGCATTAGGTAAGAAAATACAATTAGTTATGCTACACTTCAGGGTTTTTTAAGTAATATTAAAGATTTCTATTGTAGTAGGGTAGTTTAAGTAACCTTTTTTTTAATTTCTTGCTGTATTTTTTCACTGTTTGACCTTTTTTCTTACGGGGAGCCAAGAAAGCACCCAATGCTAGTAAACATCCTCCCCGATTAAACCTCTTTAGCTCAGCCAGCAAGAGTACTGCAGCACTGGAAAATTCTACTGTGGTTGACATGGTTTGTGTAATTCATACATTCACACTCTGCAAAACAGGTTGAGTTGCTTTATGAGCTTTCAACACTAATATGCCTATCGGTGGCTTTTCTTAGAAGGAAATAATCCCATTGGCAGAAACTCAAAAGAAAAAACAGATAGGGCTGTGAGTAATAAGCTGAAAACAGAGTGGCATTTAAGTCTAATAGGAGTTAAGCTGCTAGAGTTCCCTGTAGCATATTAAAAATACAAGGTCACATTGCTGCGTTCAACATACTACTCCCACCTCAAGTTTGTGATTAAAAAATGTTTCTTTGAGTGTTATTTTGACACACAGGTGCATAGACCTTGACCTCTTGTATGGTAAGGCCTTAGTTTGGATGTGTTACTGTCTACTAGACTGAACCTTCAGTCTGCTATATAGCCTGTGTCAGGAAGGAGCTGTTTCATTCAGGGAAGAAAGTTAATAATGCAACAATATTGCCTTCTAGGTCGTTTTACCTTCCCTGGCGTGTTTGAGACTAGCAGTGTATGAAGAAGGGGGGAAATTTATTGGTCATCGGATATTACCAGTCTCAGCAATTAGACCAGGTAAACTTTTTCCTCCACTGAGATGGACATTTTGTGGTGAAAAGAAGGAGCAAGCCAGAATGCCCATGCTGTAAATCAGCAGACACTCTGCAGATTTATAGCAAATGGGGATTTGAATAATCTGTCTCAACTCTGAAAAGGAAAATACCATATTTTACTAAAAAATTAATTTTTTAATGATCCAGGAAAACTAGTATTCATCAGAGGCATAGTCAGCACTTAATGGTATCCAGTAGATCAACTGAATATTTCACAATTCTATGCTAAAGGATCAATTGTACACTTTTAAGAGGAAAGAGGGCAGCAACAGCCAGTTTTGATGTCATCTTTGTGAAAATGGGAGATTGCTGGGAATAAAAGCAAAATATGCTCCTAAAATGTAATTTTTATATGCATGCAAGGACTGACCTATATGCAAGCTGTTGCATCTCTGCAAAACCATTAAATCAATCCCAAATTACTTTCATCTTTATTGCTGAAAATTTAAAAATAAAAATAAATTAAAAATCATTGCTGTTCTTTTCCAAATCATATAATCAATTCTATTATAATTAGTGGCCACAACTGAAAATTGTCCTGTGTGACAGCACAGCCCTAGCTTTCCAGACCAGAGACTTGTTAGAGATCTTGTTTCAGAAAGATGTGTCAACATTGGCATTTAGAGCAAGAGAATTGTCCAACTTAAATGCCAGCTTGCCAAGGAGGGTAGGAAACTAAATTAGGGCAAGCATATGGGCCATAAACATGCTCCCAGATTCACTCACAGTGAAAAAGGAAGAATATCTGTGTCTGCCCTTTACCTTATCGAGCCAGTCGCAGCAGTAGCACAAAACTCAAATGTCCCTGCATCTGACAGTTGTTGTCCATATTATTCCTGGAGACCTGATCTCATAATGTGTAAATCAATTTCTTCTCTTGTGGCTGGTGATGTCAGGGCTCTTTTAAGAAGAGCTCCAAGAGTTTTGTCTTCCCTGGTGGGTCTCACTGCAATCACAAACAGGCTGGCCATGGGAGGTGGCTGCTGGGCATGTCACTGCTCCTGGATTTCCTCACCAGCTGTCACTTCTCCTTCCCTTCTCTCTACCTTGCTCTTGGCCATGCATCCCTGGTCATTCTGTTGTGCCAGCTCTGCCAATCTCCTCACTTTTTTTTTTGTGAGAAAACTCAGTTTATCAATCCAGCAGAAAACTCTCCACTGTCTCCCGCTGGCTTAATGGATACAGTTGCCTCGGGGAGGATCTGCTGAGCTCCAAAGGAAGATAGATGATCAGATAGGGGAAAGGGAGATGTGAAGGGTTTCCTTTTTCTGGTGGAAATGAACTCTTACCATTGCTGATCCTCTTCCATTGCACCCACCCTTCATGCAGCAGAGTGCACTCACTAGAGCACTGAATCATGTACCTGCTTTTAAGCTTGTGCCTTTTAGAACAAAGGCCACCGTGTTAAATCATAAAAGGACATTTGAGAGCTTTTACCCGCCATAGTATCTTCTGTCCTTGTGACTCCAGTAATCATTATTTTCCAACATGTGATGGAGAACAGCATGTTTATTTTAGCTTGTGTGCATGCTGAAAATTTTCTGGAGGAGCTTAAGAGAACTGAGAAACCTTTGTAATATGTAATTTCTCTCTTTTCTGATACATTATTGAAAATTATGTCATACTGTCACACTAATCCACAAAATTAACATTATTCCCAAAGCAAGGATATAACTTTTACTTGGAGAGGGAGTTGTTCACACCAGCCAAGTGAGAAACCCCCCAGATAAGTGCAGCCTACTCGTCACTTGTATCTTGACACTACCCACAGGTGCAGCTCTGTAATCATGCCTTTAAAGAACAACTTCGGCTACTGTAGCACTGTAAGAGTTTGTTCTTTTCTCTCAGTCCAACCTGTGCACTTCTATCACTGTCTTTAAACTGGCATTAATACACCTGACTTCATGCTGAGACATTTGGGGCAGCTAAATTGATGGAAGACTCTTTGCGGTTTCTGAAGGTTGTTTTTTTCTGGAGTTTAGCCTATCTACAAAGTCAGAAAAGTGTCAGTGAAGAAATGAAAGAGCAGGAGATGGTGGTAGGTGGCTGGGAGAAAGAGTCTGGGGCTGCTCCATCTGTGGTGGCTCACCATCAACTTGGCAAAGCTGTGCTGTAATGTATGCCTCTAAAAGACAGCCAGCTTTCAAAACAGTCTGAAAGTACTCTGTTTTCAGATACATTTCTAAGGTTGGGCATGTGGTAGGGTTCATACACAAACACTTTGTAGATTTAGTTCAACACTGTCTATTTTTTAACTTAGATGCTCTGTTATGGATGGTCTGTTACAGCTCAGTTTTACTTGTCTGTTCAGATTCCAGAGTACTACAAGGATCATTTTTGAAAATTAAGTAAGAGCTACAAAACTAAAAAAAAAAAAATCCAGCCAAAGGCAATAAAATAGAACACATAAAAAAAAAATATATGACATTTTTTAGCAATATTCAAAGATGTAAATGTAAAGGGAAAATACTATTTTAAACTTCAGTGTCATGTGACTTTCTAACGGTGCCTTGTCTGTAACTTACCTCTGAAACCTTACTGGTAAATCTTTCCCTACCAGAAGTCCCTGGGATTGCTTGCTCAGTTGGAGCCACACAATAAATAACATAGGATAACAATGATAACACTGGAAATGCCTGTGGAAGAGTTTATGCTCTGAACAGGTTGTTTCTTATTTTGCAGGCTATCACTACATCTGTTTGAGAAATGAGAGGAACCAACCTTTGACACTGCCAGCTCTCTTTGTGTACATAGAGGTCAAAGACTATGTACCTGATACATATGCAGGTAATTCTGTGACATTTTTCTACTGGGAAATACAAAGGTTAATTGAAACACAAAATTAAATGTGTGTAGATGACTTGCCATATTGGGATAACAGTCCTAGCAACAAACCTCTGCATCTGATGGATCGTTACAACCTCATCACTTGTACAAGGTGGAATCAGCTCCAAACAAGGATAGGCTTAAAGGCCATACTGTGCAGCTTCAGTGGAAGAGTTATTTCTATCACTGTTTTGAAAGAACCGTCTCTCTGTGCACCATGTGAAGCAGGATCCTAGTTGTCTGATGCTGTAACCTTTGAAAATCCATCCTAAAACACTGTGCAGAAAATGCTTGTCCACAAGACCCGAGCACAGACACAGAGTTTTTGTTAGAGTATTTGTGCGCAATGGTGTCCTCCCCTCCGCTGTTGTTTCTAGGACCTAGAGTACCAATCAGCAGTAGATCTGTACAAAAAGTACTGTCTCTTTCTTAAAGTGTGAGGAGCACTGGAACCATAACATAAAGGCTTAGAAACTGAAGTACTTGCGTTGTTTCTAGATGTGATCGAGGCCTTATCCAATCCAATCAGATATGTAAACTTGATGGAGCAGAGAGCTAAGCAACTGGCTGCACTGACTCTGGAAGATGAAGAGGAGGTAAAGAAAGAGGTAAGGAAGGTTTTCAGAGTTTCTGCAAATTATGTTGAAGTATTTAATGGCACCTACTTTGCTTACAAAGACAAATATTGAAGGTCCCTGGGAATTGTATGTGTTGGTAACTTGAATACATGTAAACACCTCACCTGGGAGGAGACTAGGGAACATTACAGCCAAGAAGCATGGCATTGTGCATGTGGTTTCACTGAAAGCAGTATGTTTGGTGTGGAGGAAGTTGCTGTCCAGAGGTAGGTAGACAGCAAAAGCTGAATGAAAAAACATGTTATTTGTATGCTAATTTTCAGCTTTGTTATGTAGTAAATGAAATATTTGTAAGTCATTATGCATTGTTTTCCACTGTGATGGCGAAGTTCCCCTTACAAAAAGACAACACGGTGTCAGTAGCTTTTCCTGAATATATTACACATTTCCAGAATAGCAGGCTCTGTTACTGGAGAAGTTAGTCTGTTCACAAACATTCATGTATCTCATTATAATGTCTCTATACATTCTCCCTGAGCAAATGTGCCCTAAAGAGCCCCAGTATAATCATACAATAAGTTAGATGGGAAAGGGCCTCTGAAGGTCAACTGATCCATGTCTTCATAGACCTTAGAAAGATGGAGGATACCATAGAGTAAATAAATATTCAGGTCTGTTCTAGTTTACTTCAAAGATATGAGACACATTTTCAGTTGTTAGGTATCTTTTGGGATATATGTGGTTACTTAGGGGCTAAGCTATAAACGCTGCTTTGCTGTATGATTGGAGGTGCTGGTATTGATATGCACCCAAATGTGTAGATATTATTCGGAGCTTAATTGAGAGTGCAGACAGTTCAGCTTTGGTGTCTGATAAACTCTATGCACATCCAGACATTCAGTTTCTCTGCTCTAGGCATTGTCATTGGGATGTCTTCTAGCAGTGTTAGAAAATATCAACCCTGCCTTTTAAAGATTGCCTGTGTTAGATGTTAGGCACATCATGTGAATCAAAAGGCACTCAGTACAGTTCTCTAGCAAAGATGGAGAAAAGCTTTATAATCCTAAACTGCCCTCAGCTCTGGTGCCTGTCTTCCTCAATTCTCAGATGTGCAGAACCTCGTTGAACTAGATTTTGTAACCAAGAATACATTCCTAAAGCAGAACAGATGAGTGAAAGTCATTACAATTTAGTGGCCAACAATTTACTCTTTGTGCAGTGTCACAAGTTCGGTTGAATGAGGACACTGTGAAATACTCTATAGTATCTTACACATTTATCTAGGACGCTCTACACATGAGATTCTATTTTAATAGCAAAGCTTTTTTTTTTTCAACATAATCCTTTAAATGCCTTAGAGGTCATTTTTACTTTTGAAAAGGTAGATTTTTTTTCCTGGCCTGTACAGGCTTATTTGTTAGTTAGAAAAATTCTTTCACAGAGTATCTACTAAAGGAAATGGGAAAAAGGAAAGATGAATTGTAGTGCTAAGGTCCTGTTACTATATGTCAGGAAGCTTGAAAGATCATAGGATAAAGGAGCTTGTTTTGGAGTAGCAGAGAAATACTTTTTAAAAGAAAACTGTAATGCTTGTGGTGGTGTGGTGCATTTGTTACAAATCTGTAGCCATTCAGTTATATGCAGTAGCAAGGGACAGGTGCAAAAGTGCTGCTTCAGGCGGCACTCTAAACACCACCATTGTTACCTTCTATTTATAAACTCCATTCTGGGTATAAACTCTACTTATAAACTCCCATTCTGGCATCTGGGCTGTACTTGGAAATCTTGAACTGCCTGATCATGTTAAGTGATGATAACTTTTTCTTCATCAGCTAGTCAGGCTGTGAGAATCACATTGGTTAGTAATTGCAAGTATGTTCACTAGCAACATAGCTAGTGAATAAACCTGAATATGTTTGCCAGACATGTACACATAAGTGTACCTGGATTCAGTTCTCCTATGCACAGTTTCAAATTTACACACTGTAAATGTTTGTGTGTAAAGCTCTGCTGTCTCTTAGCACAGACACCACCTCCCTACAGACTGCACCTCCCTACACCTCTTTCACTCTCCTCACACAGATTTATTTATCTCAGCTGGGTTCTTGCAGCTCTCACAGGAAAACTGAGAGGTTTTTCTTTGCTACTTAGAAATTTAAACTGCATTTCTGTAAGAAGTTACCCAGGCTTCATGAAAAAGAGTAGTCAAGTAAGCTAATAGTGAATTGTTTTGAACAAATATATTAGCCTTTCTTTGGGCTTCAAATTACACTGCCTGCTAATTACTCTGTAATAACATAAACAACACTGAAGAGCTGACAAACTTACAGCATTTTTTCTGTATTTGTTTGCCATGTTCCCATTATGAGTGTAACATGAATTCCTACCTTTAGCTTTCTGGTCAGTTCTTCCTTTTCAGCCTGGCTGAAAACTACTTTTGCAAAATGAAAACTACTTTTGCAAAATGGAAGCACTCTAATACCTGCAGTGTGAGTTCTGCACCTTTAACTGTACTTAGCTGAATACATTGTAAATCTTTATGAGCATACAGGTAGTCACCTTCTCTTCCCCTGCCTGCTGTGCTTTACAGACAGTGGGAATAAGCCATAGAAATCTGTGGAGAGTTCTGTGGGATGAACTAAACCCAGTCTAAAGTAGATTGATGTAACTAGTTTGTACATTTTCACCCTCCCCAGTTATGGCTGTAGGGATCTAGAAAAAGCTAGCCAGAGTAAGTGCATTTTGTCTGTGCCTGCTGGTATACTGTCCCTGGGGCTGCACAGTCATTCCTGCTGCAGAGTCAGGGAGTCAGGAGGCCTTGCTGGCTGGTTGATGGAAGCAGCAGAGCATCTCACCTGCTGGTTTTACCTCTATAATAATATAAATATATAAACTGATGTTTTGCTTGCCTGGATATAAATCAAATGAAATCAGTTGGCTTCTGTGGTTAAATAAATTGGGTTTGATACAGAAAGTAAACAGAAACATCTCTAGGAGGGTAGATGCACTCAGCATATCTGATACCCCTATTTAAAATGCAAATTCAGGCATAATTTTGCAACTCATAGTGATCACACCAAGTTACAGTAATAGAAATTAAGTTGATCTGACACTTCATATAGGGAGACCTTGTTTACACTTGCTTACACTTTTCCAAGGAGGATAGAGGCAAAGTGATAGAAGAACTGTGACAGTGCAGCACAGAGGAGATCTCCCAACCCCAAGACATGGCAGCTCTTTTTCTCTGTAGAATCAAAATAGACCCTACATACATGTACCTGTAGGGGTACATATCTTTCTATTCAGCAGGTACATTGTCTTGCAAAAGATGAGGCAACATGTGGAATATAAATGATTTTCTGTGCATATAGCTTCTGTACATATAGTTTCTCCAGGTTTCTTCCGAAAATGCTGCTGCAAGTATAATATATGTATCAAAACTATAAATTATAAGGATGGATTACATCATGTTTTAAAAAGAGCCTAAAATACTCTTCACTAAGGAAAATGTTTACTTTAGCACTGTGTGATGAATTATGAGAAGAGAAAGTGCTTTTTAATGAGATTAGATTGCTTGATGTAGTGAAAATTACTCTTTATTCACTTCCTGGTCCTGTCTCATGTCTCCCTTAGTTTCTGAACACAGATGTTTTATGTCCAAAACTGATAGGCTGTATTAATAGCTTCTCAACAATCTGTGATGCAGCATTTAGAACCGCATATAAACCCAGTCCCCAAAAAGAAAAGATAATACACACTTTCCCATGCGGTGACCTTTGGGGCACAGACTTGTCAGAAGTTAGGAATTCTAGTTTTGTTTGTATTAAATTTTGATGAATTATATAGCAAATGTTTTTATTAAACTAATGAATTGCATCCTGTGAGGAATATATTTTAAGGAGAATTGAGGGGA
This sequence comes from Chloroceryle aenea, assembly GCA_013399075.1. NCBI lineage: Eukaryota > Metazoa > Chordata > Aves > Coraciiformes > Cerylidae > Chloroceryle > Chloroceryle aenea. The sequence goes on from VWZY01006465.1 coordinate 645,519, forward strand.
TAACCGTGTCTGCATGTTTGTCACAGCCACAGCTTTTGCCAGTCACATTGTTCTACTGTCATAAATGTTGTCTAGATCATGTGCTTTCTTATTTTATTGCAGTCGTTCCACCTTGATATAAAGGAAATTGTTGGCATTGGTTTTCAATTGCCTCATGTTTCTGACTACAGTACCTCTGTCCTATAATTTTGGTAGAAATAGGCTGTTGAGACAGAAATCCTTTTACAATATACAATACGTTATCAGGGCCAAGATGAAGAAAATCAGCAGCAGGAGCAGCACAAAACAGATCAAAATGTGTTTTGCCTCTACTGATGTAGTGCAGGCTGATATTTTGCAAACGTGGAGTAATCAAGGGGAAAAAAGCAACAACTGTGGTATCCTGCCTCTGCATGTAATGTGATTACCATCAAAGAGTGAAATGGAAGCAGCTGAAGGAACAAATCCAAAACTACCCTGAGACACCATGGCAACTGGCCTCTTTCAGGGACAGCAGGAAGCAGGGCTTGGCCATTTCAAAATAAAAATTACTTTGAATGACCTTCTGTTTGTGGAGTGCTTGCTTAAAACCTGATGCTCACAAGGAAAATAGTTAAGATATTCAAAGCATAGCACAATGTGTACTGCCAGCCTGAACCTTTAGGAAACCAGAGAGAAAGAAAAGATTGTGGAATATGCTTAAATATTTGGATACCACAGATGTATTTATGCAGCAGGATGGAGGTACTGTTTACATATTATCCTTGGAGTGTAATTACAAGAAGGTAAGGTCTTGGGAATCAGAAGTATGTCTCTGTTCTGTAAGAACAGTGAATAATTATAGTGCTGTGTTTATCTATGAAATTTAAAAGTAATTCTGTGTACATGTTTTGTTCACAGCAGGGGTTTGAGTAGCATTATCATGCCAGCTTCTGCATTATTTCTCGGCATGTTTTATGGCAGAGAATAATGCTTTTCAATAAAATACTGATTTCACATCTGGTGCAGCTAATATATACTGTACTGGAAAATGTCCCTGATGAGTTTTATCCACTTAAAATACTTTTTTCAGAATAATACATGCTCTATTTCCTCTTGAAACTTACCCAGCAAAATGAACTGCTCGGATTACTGTGTCTCTTAAGGAATTTTTTTATTTATTTTTTTTTTCTTTTAGAATGATCTATATGTAACATTTACAGGGTTTTTTTTTACATTTTAAAAAAGAGGCGAAACTAGACCTGCAAATAAATAATTTTAGATCTGTTAGCTGGGTAAGAGTAATGTAATTTATGATGTATTTTCAGATTGACCATGGAGATGCACCATCTGAAGCTAACAATGAACCTAGGCCAACACCAGCAGAAAATGGAGTAAATTACACTGCCTCTCTTACACCGAAACCAGCAACTCAGGTTGTCCACAGCCAACCAGCACCAGGTAAAAAACAAACAAAACTGGAAAGGTCCCATCTTTTCAAAATAAATCTGAATAAATCTGGGCAACATTTTTTCACGTGCTTTGCATTTTAAGAAGAAAGGGAGGTTTTGAATTTTTGTTTCTTTAGTTTGTTTTCATAAAATAGGTAGAAATTTTCCTACTGCTTTTGTAAGTCTTCTTCAAATCCACAAATACCTTTTATTTAAGAGCTGCTTTTGTTGTGGAATGGAACTTCATTTACTGTTGTTGTTTTTGTTGCAAGTGCAGGAATCTCTTTATACTGTTTTTACAAATATGCCTAATTTATGTATGTAGTGATTTCTTATTCCACACATAAAATAATCTTAGATACTTTGGTATTCTGTATTGATATATGCTTGTTAAACCAGTGTTTATAATTTTATGACTGTAGTCTTTGTAGGCTTGATCTAACTGACTTCCAAGGAGCTAAATTCATCTTGTGTACAGAAATTTTTCACTGACAGCATAATACAGGGCAGTTGTACTAACCAGCAGCCTCATACCACTTAAATGTCCCATATGAGTGACGTCAGTGAGTTCAGTAACATCCTCCTCTTAAGTAAAACAGAAAAGCTCAGGTGGGGTTTTGGAAGATTACTATTTTGTGTTGGTACACAGGACTGGTGGTGTTTTCCACGTCGCTACTCTTCTGCTCAAGAGATGCATTTTCTTAAATGATTATTAAATGCCCATGTCAATGTATGCCATGTGTCACCTGCTATGTTTTAATATGCAATCCAGCAGTACAATAATGGCTGTTTTTTAAAAGAAATAGAATTAGTTGTCTCATACCTCTAGGTTCGGTGAAAGCACCGGCGAAGACAGAAGATCTTATTCAGAGTGTCCTCACAGGTAATAAATATAAACTTTACAGTGCATGAATGATACATTTTTTTGTCAGGAGAAACATACTTTTTATGAAATTGGTCATCTGGCTTAGACATTTCTTTGAGTGATTAGGACTGCAGTAATTCATAGAAAATATACATACCATATTTTCTTTCTCAGCTTTGAAGTTATTAAAAGTTTGAGTGTGTTTCATGAGATCCGTATTGGGTGCCAACAAGGAACTCTTTTAAAATATCCCATTGTTGTAGTTTCATGAGCACAGCATTACCACCTAATGCAGAAAAAAGACCAGCATTATCATGAGAAAAGAAGCTAAATTCGCTCTAAATATTGTGAATTCCAGTGAAACCATTTGATCTTCATTAGCCTTACAGTGTTCCCATTGCCCCTACAAAACTGAAATTACATTAAGCAAGCTGGCTTGTCAGTTAGATGGTGCCCTACGGTTCAATTGGGAATCACATCGTCCAGTGTGGTGTTAGTTTAGATTGCGAATCTTATAACTCAGTTTATTTTATAATCATTCTCCTATATTAGAACCCGCTCCATGTCCAGATCTTGTGTAGGCCTACCTTTAAGGGCGGAAGACAGATAAGGCATGAAATTCTGCATGTTGATTGCCTCTTACTCAGCCTCCCTCTTGTGCAGTAGGAAGAGGCTGGTCTAGATTGTGGGAGTACCTGCTAGTCTCATACAATCAGTCAGTTGTCTGGGAAAAGGTTTGCAGTCTGGCCTTTCCAGAGCTGTAATGCCAGATCATGCAAGTCCTCCTTCCTTGCAGCACTCGTTTGTTGGTTTTTTGGCATTTTTTTAATTGCTGATTTGGGATGAGCTCGTGCAGCTCAGGCCAGCAGACACGGAGCTCAAGCTGTGATCTGGGTTCACAGAACTGGAAGTCCTTCATAGTGCTGTTGGAGTGACAGCACTGGAACACAGTTTTCAGCATTGAGCTAGGGATCCTTTGCTAGGCTGACAGCCAGGTGGCCATAACTCCTCTGATGCAGGGTCTCCATCAAGGGAGAAATGAAACATCTCCTAACATGCTGTAATGATACTGGGCCAGAGGCCTCCAGCCAGGGCCCAGGTCAAGGCAGGAGAGCAGGCAGTTGAAGTGCTGTTTGTGGAGGGGATTTAGGCATCAGAATGTTAAGTAGCCCATTCAGTGAGAAGGGAGAGTTGAAGAGTTGGTACGGTCCATATGTGTATCTATATGTAAGATTACTTTTTATTATGTTGGGCTGATGGGAATCTTTTGCACCTGAAAGGAGTTGAGGTGTTTATTTTGCTACACATCTTGGAGTTCTAAATTTTCATCTCACTTCTTACTCTTATGTCAATTAAATTTGCCACGGTATTTTCAATCTGGTTAGCTTATTTTCAGAGAAGTCTACTCAGTTTAAGCTAACACTTCTCACCTGCAGTAAACAACCATGCTATTTTTCATTCCTGCTAGTGGCAACTCCTGGGTTCATGCATTATTAGAAAATTGAAGTGGCTTTTGTTATTATCATTGTAGAAGTGGAAGCACAGACAATCGAGGAGCTAAAACAACAGAAGTCTTTTGTTAAGCTTCAGAAGAAGCACTACAAGGAAATGAAGGACCTTGTAAAGAGGCACCACAAGAAAACTACTGACCTTATCAAAGAGCACACTGCAAAGTACAATGAAATCCAGAATGACTACCTGCGACGAAGAGCAGTTTTAGAAAAAATGGCAAAAAGAGACAGTAAGAAAAGGTATATTCTTGGGTTTGGAGTTCTTTGCTCAAGTCTTTATAGTAGACAGTTAATACAGATGTGACATTAAAGCACAGCAAAAAAAAATCAAAATCAGCAAGATCCCTAGGTAAAATTAATTCAGGGTTTTCAATATGGAAAGCATCAGAAAAAGCCCTCTTCATGGTGTGCTGCTTCTCTGCTGGAAGCCAGATATATTGTTCTCCATGTTATACCTCTTTCCCTGTAAATAAGGGTGTGCATTATTTATCTTTGGACTTTCCCTAGACCACTAGTATGAGTTGATGACTTAGCTTCACTGGCAACAGCAGCTAGTGGTTAGGTAGTGAGCTTAAGCACAGATTATGAGAGGGGGTGTCCCCTACATGCTGGAACAGTTCAGAGACCAAATTCCAGCCTGAAAGAACTCAAACCACTCTGGATAAAGTGTTTTTACTTTCTTACTCAGGTCAACTGGAGCACATTTTATTGGAGCACCCCATCTCCCATGCCAATCTCCTTGAGGAGGAGGAGGAGTATCAGTTCCATGGAAGCTTTTGCTCCATACTTAATAATATAACTTCATAGTGTAGCTCCTTTCTCAAGCAAGGAGAAGTTTTGCTGCCAGCACATGATCATCCTGCTTCTACTAAGCAATTGGTTTAGTCTGGGCCACCACAGTGTGCTGTCTGGTGGTGGAAGAGACCCAACTGTCAAAACAGGAGCAAAACTTAATCCTCTTTTATGCTATTCGTGGGTAAAACAGATATTCTGAATTTGGGGATGAAGAGTCTCCAAGTTTTAGAGCCCTGGGAAAAAAAAATCATGCTAGAGTAGAAAGCATAAGATATATAAGTGAAAGAAACATCTAAAAGTTATTAACATTTGACCGCTGTTTAAATTATGATTGATCCAGATCACTTAGGGATCTCTTAATGATTGTGTGACTTGGCCTCGGCTTCCACACCCCTTCTGTGCTACGTCTCTTAAGTCATACATTGCCCTGTTGCTCTGTGTGTGCTGATAGAATGTTTATATTATTTGTTTAGGTATGGAGAGTTGTATTTATCATTATCAGTTTGAAATGCAGAGACTGTTAAGATGTATTAATCTTTCCACACTTATTGTCTTGTTCATATGTTAATAAAGATCAATTCTTCACTCCTGGCAAAACATAAACACACAAGGCACAGTCTGTGTCTGATACTCTGAATTTTTATTTTTCCCATTAATACAGCATTCTCCTTTTAATATAATTTAAAGTAATTAGAGAAGCACAAAAGTCCTTTAACTTTTGCCTAAAAATGATATAGCTACAGTTCTTAAATATGAAGACATTGAATAAACATTAAACAAATTACTTGATACTTTTTGGTAGGAGACCATCAGAGAAAAAAGCCGCAAGCATGCTCTGGCTGCCAACCTTGTTGATAGTACCTCTAAATGTAAGTGACTGGGATTCAGGCCATAACCTGTCCCTAGGAAGGGGCTTATTCATTTATGTTTGCCTGATGACAGAATGTCATTGGGCTTAATAAGAGCTTAACACTCATAATTTATCTGTGTTCAGCTGGCCTTAACTGTAGCCAGCTTTTAGGCTTCCGGGCTCTACGCTTGAGTTTAACAAGCTCTCTTAATTACGAGTTGTCAACTGCACACACAGGGATATTTTATCTGCTGTATTTTTCCATCATTGGTGTGCATGACAGATGGTGGCAGACAAAACAACACTGTGTTTCTTTCTTTTCTCTAGCATATTCTATTAAAATTTAAGCAGAAAATCAAACTGAAGAAATAAAATGACTCGCTTATTTTTGAACAAAAAGGATTTTGTTTTGTTACGTTGTTTATTTGTTTTTTTTTTAATTTTGTTATGATCTGACTGTAAATCATTCACTATTTCTGGCAATAAAACCCTCCAGTCTATTACATGAATCTGTAATAGTGATTTCAAAGATGCGAAGTTTTTTTATGTGCAGATGCATAGAAATTTGAAGGTTAAAAAATCTGAGGTTAAAGGCAATATTTTTAGGCCTTTTCAACTCGCAAGTACATATTATCTGAATCAGCAGGCTTGTAAGAGAATACTGCAGCACAAGAAAAAAGGTGATTTTTATCATTTAAAATTATTACTGAATCCATTTCCATGTAACTCCAACATATAAATCATTACTTCCCCAGGAGCCGATGTATCAGATTACCATAAAAATGTGCTGTATCTGGACAACAGCAAACCATGTTTCATGCATTGTCTATAATTGGGCCAAGATTCAGTAAAGCTGTTGTCTGTAGAAAGTTGGAAGTATTTATTTATATACATGCACAAGAGTTTTGTTGCTGCTGTTCTGAAGTTTCTTTGCTGATCATGTCCCTCAAAAGACAGCCTTCACATTTTACCAGTGCTTAGAAATAGGCCTTATTTCTTTTTCCCAAAAATACACAAGGAATGTCAGCTTTAAAATGTATAGTGTAATGGCATAATATGCTGACTTTAATATTCTTCAAAGCTTTCTTCTGGCTCTGTATTTAAGTTATTCTTACCTATCACACAGACATCACTTAACCTCTTAGCAGCATATTCAAATGCATTAAAAATAGAAGAAACAGAAAGAGGCTACCTTGAGGTCCATATCCTCAGACCAATGAAAGCACCATTGTATTATTTTAGCTGAAGTAACTCTAAATTGACAGCAGCTGCAAACTTTACCTGGGAGAAAGAAGAGAGACAGCCAGTACAGCAAGTTCTCTGCATTGTAATCTCTGCAAATTTCTGAGTAACAAACTCATTTTTCTCAGTGTCAGTCCTCTCTATTCAAGGCTTTGCTGTTTTGTCCCTCAGGCACTGTTCTGAGGTTTCCCAGGCAACTGATTTAACACCCGAGTACAGCAGAAAACAGAGCAGGGACACAGCAGAGTTTTTATTTTTCTTTTTCTCCTTGGGTTTAGTTTAGTGCTGGTATGAGAGTGATACTGCTTTTACTGCTTTTTTTTTTTCCTTGAGCAGTTTAGTGTCATCATGTTTCCTTTCACAATTACATCTATCTTTTCTTCTATCTTCAGAAAGAAATAAAAAACCCACCTAACTGTTCCTTAATGTTGCTTTTTATCTTCCTCGTTGTATTTTGCTCCTGTGTGCTGCCTCTCTGAGCTTTACTCCCCACTGGGGTGTTAACTTTCCTCCTCAAGTCAATAGAGCACTTTTCTCTGTGTGTGCTATGCGTGGCATTTCCTGAAGGGGGGAGAAAATACCAAATAAAGCGATGTTTCTACCATTTGAAGTATTTTACAAATGCAGTTGTAAAGTTATGCTCTCAAATTTGCTAAGTGCATGGAAGGATGACTCAGTTTTCAAAATACTCAGAATTCACCAGTTCTGCTGAGGACTGTGCTGCTTTGAAGTCCAAGTTACATGTCTGGAAGTGAATAAACATGGGCATCTGTTTATGGGAAATCTTGTCAATTGCATTTATAGGTCATTTATACTGACTCTGTTTCACGTTACCATGCTGGGTTAGTAAAATGGGGTTTAAAAGCAATAGCCATCCCATTAGTAAACTGTTAAAACTGTTAACGCTTTTCTTTCCTAAAAGATGAAATTATTGGATTTACTAATCTTCTGATCCTATATGTGGAGCTGAGAAACTTCTTTACATGTAACTAGCTGCCTTAAAAGCAAGGTTTAAATATGAGTCAGAGTGTACTTGCCTAGCGCCTTAGACCTTGTTGATATGTGTGTGTATCTTTGCAGATCTGAAACAAGCAGCCCAGACCACAGTTCTTCAACTATTGAGCAGGAATTAGCTGCGCTCGACTCTGAAATGACCCAGAAGCTAGTCGAGCTGAAGGAGAAGCAGCAACAGCAGCTGCTGAATCTCCGACAGGAGCAGTATTACAGTGAAAAGTACCAGAAACGAGAGCACATTAAGCTGGTACGTTTGTTATATTGTCTGCTTTTCTTTTGCAATCTCAGGGTGAGTAATTAAAGCAGCATGACATTGTAAAGTGAGGCTTCCTCTTGCTTGGAGTCCATTTCAGAGCTTTATTTCCCTGTAGTCTGCTGCAACTTTGATGGCTTGTTGTGTTACTTTGTCACTAACACTTCTAAGAGCTTGGAAGGCTTTGGATGAAAGGCAGAAAGGCAACAGGATTATTACTACTGCTAACAGGGAGTCCTTACCTCTAGTTACGTTAAGTCTCAGTTTACTGCGGCTATTGGATGATGTTCCTGTTTTGTTCTGGCACTTTTTTTAAACTTAAAACACTCAAGGAGGCAGGATTAGCTGGAAAATAAATTGAAACACTATGAAAATAAATAAATGAAAATAGAATCAAACATTCCTCAGGGCACAGAGTTGTGACAAACTGTGTTCCTGTTGCAAATGAGTGCTTTAAGGAAATGCAGGATATAATCTATGTATGGTGAAGAAATATTCTGCATCCATCAGTCTAAGCCAGCTTGTGTTTTTACAGCTGGACTTTGGCTGACAACTACAGCAGGATCATAGGCCCTCTGAGCAGAAATAGAGGAGCTTGGGCAGATGGCAGCTGAAGCTGACGGATATTCTCGGGCTGAAAAGAACATTCTTTAAAGGGTGTTATGGGAGTGCAAACTGTTCCTCAACTCCAGACAATCTTCTCTCACAATTTTCTATTACATGATGTTTTGCCTCATTAGTGTTGGGTGAAGTGTTTTGTCTGCTCTGCCCTGTCATCCTAAAAGCAGGTCAGACAAGCGATGTGTGTAGATATCACTCAGCAAGGCCTTTTCACAACCTCATTCTCATGGAGCAGAGCACAGAGCTGGAGTTCATTTCAAAATGGGAAATGGCATTTCTCAAAGAAAAGTTACAATTTCAGCATTGTCCAGTTAGGTAGTGTCAGGAAAAAAATCACTTTTTAGCACAGAACTTTCAGATAGTTTTCCCTCAGAGCTGTGCAGAAGTTAATATTCCAATTAAAATCTGCCTTGCAGCTGAGAAATTCCTTCTGATGTGTTTCTTTTTGAGGGGAACCTGTTGTCTGTATCTTTCTTCTTCTATCTAAGGAATGAAAAACTGGATCAGAACAGCTAGGCATTGTATACATTCTTGGGTTCATCATCCTGAGAGGATTATTTTACAAAATTAGATTTAAACAAGATGTGGTGATTAAACCAAATTGGTCCCATTTACCACTTTTAATTCACTGAACTTGCACATGAACCCTATCCATGTGTCCTCTGCCATCAGCATCACCACAAGTATGCTGTTAGCAGTTTAAGCACAGATGAGATTGGACACAGCACTGCGCAACTGATTTCAAACTGACTGCTAAGATTTTTTTGAATTCATGATTCTGCCATCAAAGTGTAGGCTATGCTTACCTGTGCTTAGCTTTCCTTGCTCTTGTGCATGAATTTTCAAGATCCACTTGACCACTCTGAAATCCAAGCTGTTCCATATAATAATACTCAGTGCAAGAGGAATGTTTTCAGCACTTGCTGAAAGCCTTGAATATTCAGTGGCACGGGAATCCAGTTTGAGATTGCCTAAATTAGTTTTCCAACCATTTCTGAATTATCATAGGCATTTTAATTCCTAGCAAAGGTAAAATCTGCAAAATATGTTTTGGTATTACATGCACTATTCTGAAACCGTATCACCTTTGTGTACAGAGAAGTAGAAGTTTTCATCAAAGAAGGACATACACAAGACTGGCTGAACTCCACAAGTTACAAATGTATTTATGCTAATAACATTTACTGACTTTTGATCATCGGTAGTTCATCAGGGAATGGTGTAACACTTTCAGGGCTGCTACAGACTTTAGCCGCATGTATGATGTTTAGCTGAAAATACCTATTTTTTGGTTTTTGGGAATTTTTTTTTAGCTTGTTCAGAAGTTGACAGATGTAGCAGAGGAGTGTCAAAACAGCCAGCTGAAGAAACTGAAAGAAACCTGTGAAAAGTAAGGTGCTATTCCCCTTACAACTGATTACTATTCCTTTTGAGTTTTGTTTGGATACATTTTGAATGTGTCTTTATTTTATGTGCTTTAGAGAAAAGAAAGAATTGAAGAAAAAAATGGACAAGAAAAGGCAGGAGAAGATCACGGAAGCAAAGTCCAAGGATAAAAATCAAATGGAAGAGTAAGTCTATCCCTAGGTCCCTATCCTTACATGTTATAAGGAGACAAGATTTTTCACAACTGGAAAATCAAAGAAAGGTCTCAACCCTAAATACACGGGAGCTTTTAGTCACTGTAATACCTCACCAGAGCAGTGGAGTCCTTCTTACTGACGCTCATACTAATTTAATTTCCTGGGACTAATGTAATCTCCTGTTCTGTGAGCATTGAGAGTCTGGGCCAGCTGCAAAGGTGGATGGGGACATGCCTGTGAGTGGCACTACAGAGTGATTTGCCAAGATGCCGTTAATCTGGACACTATTTCTCCCTGTATAAATAGACTTAGTGGCATCAGTTCCTGCAGGATTTGATTTCCCCTTAACTTACGTTTTTATTTGTGAGTTATCCTTTCTTCTTAATTCTGTTAAAGCTGCTTTCCAGAAGAAGTAGCAGCAACACACTGGAAGGTTTGCTCTACTTTTGTGATAAATTCCCCTCAGATGCTGTGCTACTGATTCTTCTCCAGTGACAGCATTATATAGTGTGCAGTCACCTCGGGTGGCAGAGAGAGGAGAGCTGAGCATTGAGGGTGCAGTTTCTGTGAACAGGGACAGGATTATTAATTTCATTTATGCACCACCAGACAATGCAAACTGTAGTTGTGCGAGCTGATTATATTCGTCCCAAGGGCACAGGATATAGGTTTGTTTGTCCTCCTTCATTTGTTTTGGCAAGCAGCTCAAAAAGAAAATGGAGCATTTTAATCTTGCGCTGTTTGCTGGGATATGCTCGGTACTGGTCTTTACTTCAGTAACATTTAAGGACGGTTAAAAATACAGAAGGAACCAAAAAAAAGAAAGATCTAGAATATTTGAGTTTTACCAAGTAACAAAGACGCAAGTATGTTTGGTTTTCTACGGATGAAAATGTTTATACAGGTTTTGGAGCCTCTCAACATAGAATCTGTGTATTTGGTTACACTGAAAGAAGGTCACACACATACACCGTGAACTGCATCAGCTAATTTAAGCATCAGTAGTATAGAATTTTAATAAACGTCTTAGAGAAAAGATGACAAAATGAAAAAAATTGATTATGAAAAGAAGGGAGAAAGATTTAATATAGTTAGAGCTGGTCAGAGGGCATGAAGTCACATAAGAAAGCACATTAGTTAGTCATTATGAAAATGCTATAGCAGTAAGAGTCAATTGCCATAGGAAATGATTTGCTGAGGGGTTAATGAGACACTGGTGAGAAAGGCTCAGAAACAGACAAGCAGAAATTCTTTTTGTTCCCCTTTTATTCTTTTCTAATTTTTCCCAAGGGCTTTGCCTTGCCAGGCTTTTCAAAGAGCCCTTGGGAAGGGTGAGATGAGAACTACACAGGAAACTCAGCTCTCCCCCTCAAGTGACACGGTTTATCCTCATGCTTGCAGTAGGACAGAAAGTAGTGAGACCTTCTGGTGAATCCCATTCTAGTCATCTGGGCTGGGCTGGTGTTTATTTAAAGCTTTTACACAAATTTGGGAACGAATATTACGCAGAGATTGTAATAATTGTTCTTACTTGATTTTTCTAATTCCTATGTGCACTCAGGGCTTGTCTAACTTCCTATAACCATCAGATTTTAGTGCCAGCTGAACAGCAATTCACTTGGGAAAGTGTTCTTGACTTGGGAAATTGGATTTTAGAGTACTGTCCTGAATATGGTCAACTCAAGAATCTACAGGTTGTTATTTTATTTGCATTTAGCCCTTTGGGAGTCTCATCTTCAGCCTTTGATCAATGGCTACCTAGTAACTATCTCACAGAGTCACTTCAAGTATTTCCTCCAAGCTCAGCTTTACATAGCAAAGATGGGGACCAAAGTCAAGTCTGCCCTGCTCTTTGAGGACTTTACCATTGGCTCTGAGCTGTCACCAGTAGTATCTGCTTGTAGACAGAGACTATTTCTCTACTGTATACGGTGCCACAATGTGGCAGTGTGCATCTACTGATGATAGTGCGCTCTCCTAGGCTGACTTTTGTGCCTTAACGAACACCACTGACACTGAAGACATGGCAGCACCCTATGGAAAAAGCCAGTTGTGAAAGAGCAGGGTGTTTCTTGCTGTAGGTCACAGAGAAGCTTGAGCCCTTTGTACAATGAAGGTGCAGCCTGATACAAAAGATACATTCAGTAGGTTGATAGAAGTTAAACAGGCAGAGCCCGACATTCAAAACATGGCCTTTCTTATTCTGTAGGGAGTAGTGGAGGATTAAAATACATTGCTGTGAACTCACTGGCTACAATAACTTGTTGATTGCTTCTCCCCAGAGAGAAGACTGAAATGATTCGATCGTATATCCAGGAGGTGGTGCAGTACATAAAACGGGTATGTNTATTTTAGCTCCCATTAAAGTGCAGATTCTAAGCTTTGGTATAAATGTTCTGCAGGTGCCAGTTTTTAACAGGTGCAGTGTTGCTTTTGCATGCCAGTTAAATGAAAACTGGAATTTCAAACATACCTTCATTAATTGTTAGTGTTTGAGGGCTCGTGCTGAGAAGGGCAGATTTTAATACAGTTAGAATTTCCATCTTTGCATATCCTCTGTTGATTTGTGGAAAATTTACCATTTTTTTTAATTGGTTTGCTGCCTCATGAATGCAAAGATTGCATAAGGAACTCTGAAAGTCATTTAACTGCAGAGTATATTTTAACCTTAATTACATTTGTACAATTACTGAAATGCAAGAGACATTCAGTGAGCTGGGTAAATACAAGTCAAAGAATTTCTGTACAGGTGTTCGCTTTTCTGAAGCTATAGGCAGCTTGCGCTGCGCTGAAAGTATGCACTCGGTGCATGAGATCAGAAGGAAACATATGCCACTATGGAATTTTCATTTCAGTGCAGAGATAGTTCAGTTCAAAAGTTGGCCCACTTTTGCTCACAGAGGCCTCAATTCAGGAATCAACCTATAGATTTAGCAAATTAAGTATGCTTAGTTCCTGTTGGAGTCAGACGAATGTACAAGTGCTTTACTAAATGAGGCCCAAAATTTATCAGTACATTCGTGTAGGACTCTAGGATTCAAATCCTCTTCTTCTGGGAACAGCGTCCATCTCTCACAGCTTGTACAATAAAAGCTAAAGCAAAATAATGTGATTTTTCAAAATGCATTATGCTTTCTATAGCATTAGGAGTCTACAATGAGTCCTTTAGGCATTTCTCTATTTTAAATCCCATGTGTGAAATCTGAAATCTATTGCCCACACACTGTTAAAGCAGCTGTGCTCAGGGACACTTGTGACAGTGGTGTGTAAGTTTATATTAGAATTATTTCCAGTTTTGATGATAATGCAATTTTGGTGGATGGAACATTTTGGGAAGAGGTGGGAAGGTGAGGATGTGGAATCTCTGAAAAAAGATTCTGTCCTATTTTCTTATAGCTAGAAGATGCTCAGAGTAAAAGACAGGAGAAACTTGTAGAAAAACACAAGGAGATTCGGCAGCAAATACTGGATGAAAAACCTAAGGTAAAGAGTTTTTGAACGTATGTTAAACTGCTCAAAAGTATCCTTCAGGAAATAAGGTGTTCTTACAGCAGGTAGGCTGATATTTAAGGATTAAAAAGTCCGTTCATTGCATCGTAGCCATTGTCTCTAATATTCAGGGTGAAAAAAAATTCAAGTAGCATCCTAGTATGGAGCACCACTTCAAGTCCAGACATCATGTAATGAAGTTTATTTTTTAGTACTCCTATTGTTAAAAAGCTTTCAGTGCAAGTGGTGCTTGTGACCAGCAGAGTGTGCCCTTCACTCCATTGTGCTTTAGCAGTGTGAAAACAAAACACAGTTTACATGGAAAAGAGATATCTTTTTAGCATGCTTGCCGAAGATCCTTGTGATAATTGATGAGGATGTATTTTTGTGGAAAACTGTGCGTTTTCATAACAATAGCACTTAATGTTCTACACTGCTTGCTGGATTTCCTCTATTTGATTTTGTGCACTGCATCTATATGTAATTCTCTGAAACAGTTTCTGATCCTAAAGACTGAGGACTGACTCTTACTCCTAGTGAAGCTGGTGGTAGTTCTGCCATTGACTTCAGTGAAGAAGGTTCAGAGTCCTCCACTTGTACACCATTTTCCTGTAGAAAGACCTAGGTAACTGTATAATCCGACTTCTGAATGGAGGGAGACTTGTTTTCAGCAGAGTTCGTGTCTACGTATGATTCTTCACAGCCCACCGTGTCACGTCTGCTTTCATTTTTTCTGCACTTGCTCAAATGTGTGCTTTCGGCTTCACTTTTCGTTTCTTGTCTGTGTCCACAGTCTTGATGTTTCCGTGCTTGTTTTATAGCTTGAATCGTAGCATTGGGTGTGAGCTAATCAGTGGTGTCGTGACATTCCTGTGAAATATCCAGAGAATAAATGAGACTAAGGTCTGAATAGGTAGAAGTTTACAATAGTTTGGAGAAAAAATAATGTCTGCACTTCTGATTCTCTACTCATACTCATGTTTATAAATAAGCTGGAATTTTTCAATGTTGTGGGCATTTGGGCGTAAAGACTATACATAATACTGTGGATTATGTTTGGTGCTGTAGGATCATGAGCTTCTCAGACATGTGAACTAAAACGATTGGAATTTAAATGCTGGAATTTTAAATTTCAAAGAATAATCTGCTGGTACTTCTGGCTTTTCACAAATACCTGGACACTTCATTACTTCTCTGTGTTTGTGTCCTTTCTTTTTTTTTCTTTTTCTTTTTTCCTTTTTTTTGTAATGTATCGATTTACTGAAAAGTAGCATAAACCACTGAAAAATTCTCAGGAAGGACTTGTTTTGCATTTTGAAAGGTTGTGCTGGACTGGTAGTGTTCAACTCTTTAATCAGTTGTCCACATGCCAAGCATTAGGTCATGGCACAGAGCAGCTCCAGATCCCTTGTCTCCCCCTGCATCTGGCCATCAGTGAAAGCGCTGCAGTAATCAGCGCTCCTCACTCAGTGCTCTCAGTTCCTCCTGAGAAAACCCTCTGCAGTAATGTGCCTTGCAGGGCCTGCCTGCAGGGTTTTTTTTTTCCTTTCCCACATACTGAAATGGGGAGACTTTGGTGAATTTATGCTATGTGCCTCTTGCTGCCATGAAAGGATTTTGGCAAAACATAATTACTCATTTTATAAGTCTCTTTCTACATTTTGCTTCCTGGTCACATTTCATGTTTGTATTTGCTTCCTTAGTGACATTGCATATGATATAAGATAATCAAATGATTTCCCAGCTGAGAAGAACCAATGTGTATTATGGAAACAGCAGCCTTTCTAGAGGCAACCTTTTTAACTGGCCAGTCTCTGGTGCTTCAGTATTCAAACGCCCACTAAAGTTTATGCTGGATTCCTTAAAAGGGTTTTCTGGCAATATCAACTCAATCCCTAAACAAAGAGTTTATTATATTGAGAAGGAAAGAATTTTCAGTATTCTTACCAATAATTCCACTGGACACAGATTTGCCATCATTAATCACTGTCATTGGGTTATTTATTACTGACAGGCAGTTTGTTGTATTATGACTGTGCAGAGGGCTCCATCACAGCCAGGAAGACCATCATTTCACAAAGGATTGCGAATAGGCTGCCACAGGAGTGAAGTTTGGTTTGGTTTGTTTGATTTTTTTCAGGTATGAGCAGCTTCCTCTGCCGCAGTCCCTCTGTTAAGTCAGCAGAACACTTGCCTTAAAGTACTGACATTTTAGACAACAGCTTTTAGAAACTGGTCAAACTGAATGTTAATTAGTTCCCTGTACTGGAGGCAGAGGGCTTGCATTTTGTTTAAAATACCATGTGTTTAGATGAAAATACTTATGTCGGGACTGGTTTACACCCTTATGCTCTGCCTCTCCCTCACTTACAGAGTTTCTTTTTAATGTTTGGATGTGAGACTGCTGTGCAACTTTCATTTGTGGGGCTATAGTATAACAAAAAGCTTTTATTGTCATTTAAGAGTTGGAGATTTTACTTCCTCAACTGATACTTTTAGGCAAAAGGTTGTAAATAATTCTTCAGCTTCTAGTAGTCCTGTTGAAGGCAGTGCAGACATTGGCTTTAATGAGCCTCAAGTGTCACAGTATATGTAAGTGCTGAGGATATCTTTATGACAAACCAATCTCTGATTCTCTAGGAACTAGAAATTAAGTATTATCATCAAATCTAGGCGTGTGTGTATGGAAAAAGGCCAGCCACTCCCACAGAGATGTTTGGAAAAGGAGACTGGCACCTAATTATAAGTCAAATACTGAGTGACTCGAGGTCAAAAAAATTTCTTACTTTCCATTGTAGTGAAAGCACAGTAGAAACAAAAGTCCAAATGCTCTCCTCCTGCTTTTTCCTAACAGCATTATTACTAAGCAAGGCCATATGTCTTGTCTTTTCTCTTGCTCACCCTTTTTCTTACATTATCTACTGGCACTTTTGTTAGCAGCAGCAGCTT
>VWZY01006465.1:662149-692911 GCA_013399075.1 Chloroceryle aenea
TGTCCCCCCCCCTTCCCCGAGTCTAATTCTTTGTATCTTTCTCTTAGTCACTGATACACATTAAGCTTGTCCTGTTCTTATCTTCTTCCCCTCGGGCATCTCTTAATGCTACATGCTGTGGAGACTGCTGCAGAAAGACATCCCTTTGCACTGCAGTACCAAATTCTGTACGTTATAGCAGCGTGTGATTTTAGATTCTCCACTACACCGTGTCTGGCACTCGTTAGCTAAGCACAGATGATGGGCATGGTCATTACATCTCAATTTCTTTGTTCTTTGCAGCTTGTGCATCAAATTAAACATAAATCAAGTGCATTTTCTTCCCCCCTCACCCTTGCCTCCCATTTTATTGTAATTACAAAAACCAATACACATGAGACATGACAAGGAATTAATTATTTTTCTGAGAATCGACTGAGTTACAGTAAATAGATCCAATCCTCCTCTAATTGAAATCAATGAGACTTTTGTCATTCACACTCATGGGTCAGAGTTACACTTCAGTTGCAGGGTAATAGCTGAGTCTCCTGTGCTCTTGCAGTCAGGACCTGCTCCCAGATGAGTTAGTTAACTGGACTTTCTGGCTTTGGGTGGACCGTATTCATACAAACCCAGCTGTCAGGGAAGATATACCTCCTGTGGTTCCTCATTTTGTAGCCCATATTCATGTTTCTGCTTACAGCTACTCTACTGTTCACAACTCCAGCTTAGCCAAGGCCTGCCAGATGGTTTGGGCTCCTATAGAGATGTAGAAAATGGCAGTGTTCAGGTTGAGGCTTTATCTGTGGGAAAAGGTCCAACAGATCTACAGAGGGACCATAAGCCATGCAAACTTTCTTCTAAGTGTTGCATCTCTGTGATCTTTCAAATGAGTGAAGAAAATACAGCATTAAGGTATGAAATTCCTTTTTCTCCTCAAAGAGTATAATGAAAGCAGGTTTATAAAATTAGATAAAATCAGTTCTTGGTAATGGAAAATAGAAGCATCCAATGCATACTAATTCACTTTAACAGAACACACATTTATTATCTCCCAATTTGATGTGTCTTATTAATTGCACCTGACGGGAGTCGACACTTCTACATCCAATCAATGATTAATATTAGCATTGTACTTAAGAAAAATTAAGGGGACATAAGAAGATACATATTCAAGTTATAGAACAAATTAACTGCTGATCCTTTACAGCAGCAAGCCTTTTACACCTCCAGCGTCTTCTTTACACTACGTAGGGCTGAGAGGACCTCCAAGGTATTTCTTCTCCAGGCCAGCTGCTTTTACAGTCACGTATCATGTAAGCCTGTTAGCGAGACAAAGATGGACGAGGTCTTCTTCCTTCAGAGTGTTATTTAAATGAAGATACTTGAAAACCCAGTGAATGATTCCATAGATTTCAGGTTGATGCTTTCTGATTTTGTAGCATATCCAAAACCACATCAATCTTTGCAAAGGTTACATTTTGCTTTAGGTGGAACTTTGTGGTCATCTTCATGCAGGTAATGTTGTTGAGTTAAATGAGGCTGTTACCGACGAGAGAGTCAGCGGTATCAAATGCAGCAAATGTATTTTACAGCACTTGTAGATTTTTGTTTCAGTTAACCTCAGAGCCACTCTATTAGCTCATCTGGAAGAGAGCAGCTCTTAGGAACTTTGATGACTATTCCAGTGTCATTTCAGCTCACTGCATAATTCACAACAACAATGCACTGTCCGCCACAGTCTCTTTTTTATCCTTTACACCTCTGGAGGAACCCAAACTGTCTTTTGGGCTAGTTGTGCTTAATTCAGATACTTCCAAATGCATTCCAGTTCAAGCACAGGCAACTCTTCAAGAATTCTGGGGAAGTAGTTTGGAGGAAAAGGTTATTTCAGTTTACTGACTTTCATGAGGCTTTCCATTGCATGGATTTGGTTTGAATGGAGGAAAGCTGCCCTCCTAAAGTAGTATTCAGACTAATTGCAAAAAAGATGGGGAAAAAATGAGTTGACAACCAGTGTAAAATTTGAAAAGTTCTTTTATTTTGTCCCTGATTGGGTAAAAATTATTTCTTTTGTTAGTTCATTCAATTTAAGCATCTCCAAATTTTAAATCTCCCGATTCTACGACTGCTAAGCTATAAAATGACTTATGGTATTATCTGCCAAAAAAGCAGAGAGTTAAGAGGATTGAAATAATTTACTGTTTGTTTCACTGTTCAGCTTTGGGTTTTGGTGCTTGTATATTCATCAGAGGGGAATAATAAAATGCTTCTCTACCTCATTAAATGGGCAACAGCATGGAGAAATGAATGGAATTTTCTTAGCCTCAGTGAACAACAAATATTTTAAAGGAATATTTAACAAAATAAAATAACAATTTAGACTGATATTTCCAGACCTCCCTGTGACTTGATCTGGCATCTTCCCACTTCCGGACCAGAGCTTTCATTTAAAATGAAGGATGCAGTTTTCAGGACTAGTCACTTGAGGATCTTGGCACTTCACACAGCACCTCTCAGCATGAAATCCTAAGTGACAATCAGCCTAATTATCTAATAAGCTTTGAGTAGCTTAAGGCCTGATGTTTCTTTAAATGTTTTATTAGTGCAATTGCTAAGCAGTCTCCCATCGTAGAGTGTTTTGGGGGGAAACTAGGGTTGTATCTTTTTTTCTGTTTCTCTCACTGGACAAGCGCTGCAGAATGCACTTTCAGCCTGTAAATGTAGTAAATAAGCTCACTTCACTCATCCAAATGAAATAGGCTGACCTTTATCCTATGCCAACTTTATACCAATAAAAATCCCTTAAGTTCTGTGAAGTGACTAACTCATCACTAGGCCTGAGGTTAAAAGACTTCAGTCAAAATGACAGGCTCCTCAAAGAATTATTTGCAATTAAGACCTTGCTTTGTTGTTTACATTCTTTCTTCAAAATGTTTGGATTTTTTTCAGCAGAATAAATATTATTGTGTGAGAAATGGATATCAGGTCATGAAAGCTACACCTAATAAGTCAAGGTGATATTTAGTGTGTTAATTCAATGTCTTCCAGCGTTGATCTTGCACATGCACGTATGTCTTGGGAAGACTAACTTTCATAGCAACAGTATCGCCACATTTCCAGCGTGAATATCCAAAATGCTTTTTAAATTTATTTTCATGAATTTCGATATCACTTCCTTTAATAAAAATATCACAAACCCCGTGAAGAAAGAATGTAAACATAAAGAAATAATTTAATGAATGTGATATGAGGTAAAATACAACAAATTTAAACTGGAGTTTATTGATAGAGGGTGATTTTTTTTCTCATGTGGATCTTTCCACTGGAAGACAGAAAAAAATCTTAGGTTTGATCTGGTGTGACAAAAAAAAAAGGAAAGTAAATTATTTGAAAGGACAAACCTTTTTAATGTTTTGCACTAGTGTAAATCAAAAGAAACATTGAGACATTAGTGGAATCGCTGGTGATTTAAACTGATATTAGTGAAGTTGACAGTATGATCCATAATGGAGGTCATGCAGGAGACAGATTTGATTTGTGAAGGTTAGTGAGATTTTCCTGGATAATGTGCTAATAAATAAGAATTAGTGCGGGAGGTGAAGAAAATTTATTTTAGCATCTGAAAAATTGGAAAAAAAAATAGGAAAGCACAAATTTGAGAATTCTTCCTGAAAAAAAGAAACCTCACTAATTTATTTTTTTTTCCTAATTCACACAAGTGACTCTGTTCCTTATTTTACCCATCTCCGATGCACATGGCTCATGTCTCAGCCCACTGTGATTAGTTATTCAGTTAACTTTCCTGATACATACAAGACAAAATGCAAAGCAGAGCTCAGACCATCCTATGTTCCCAGTTGTGCCCCACTGGTGTCCAGCCTTGTGTGATACCACCCAACACAGAGAGAGATACCCACCACTCAGAACCCCCAACTTGGCTGGAGGGAAAGAAAGGTTACTCTAAACACCCAAATACAGAGGCAGCATCCCCAGAATCCCTCTTCTGGTCAGTAGCAAGTACAGCTGCACCCAAAACAGGCCAGTCGTGGGGTAGTACAGAGGTACATGTTTGAGGGAACTCTTTGTTTTTCAGAGAGGCATCCAGCTTTGCATCCACCAATGGGCACAGCAGCACAGGAGAACATACAGCATCCATACTGCTCCTTCAGGGCAAGCCACATCCTTCCCCCACCCTTGTTGGCTTCTGCAATATCGTGGAGGTGTTGGATGGGTGGAAAGATTAGCCCAACTGGGTATGAATAACAAGCAATAAATGTGTTGTTATTTACCATTATGCAGATAAATATATGCACATCCCTGATTTATAACAGACCGCTGCAACAGTGATCTATCAAAATGACAGAACATTTTCTCGCAGCTGGGGCTGTGGTTTCAGAGCACCATCATCATGCACAACCTGTTAAAAGCAAGAAAATTTCCTGCATTGGTACAGTTATGCAGAGAAGAGTGTAGTGTATTTTACCAGAAATTGAAAACTGTGAAAAGGATGTAAAAAGTGAGTATGTAAACTCTGCAGAGTCGAGTTTAAGGTGATAACATCCTAGAGAGAGCACATTGCAGAAGATACTCTTCTGTGTGCTGTATGTGGCTAAGGAGTACAAGAAAATACCAACCTACAGTGAATAGTGTATCATTCCTTAGCCCCTTATCTGTTCTCTGTAGCCTCTCAAAGCACTTTTATCTGCACTATCCCACTTTCTGCTCAACTGTAGAGCATGTCTATTAGTGTTAAAGCAAAATGCCAGCTGTCATTCAGTAACCTGTGGCCCATTCCTGTGCTCACCGTGCTTCAGCATTTATTGCTTTCAGCAGCATGTGGGGATGGGTGGCCAGCAAGTTGCAGGGTTGCTACAGCCTGTGAGAGAGAGCACAGAACTAACTGATGTGTTAACATTCTTATCTCTGAAGAAAACCAACTGACAGAGATGTGAAAAACTTTAAGAGGCCGGGGACTGCAAAGATTTTGCTTCAGGTTGTTAAGCTTAGACTATTCCATATGTAAGCCTGACAAGAGAAGTCTCTGCCAGGAAAACAACCGTGATTCTGCAAAGACAAGTGCTTTGCATGCTAAATCTGAGTGACCAACAGGACATCAACGAGCTGTTGAGTCGTCTTTGCCTTTTCATGAGTACTCTATAAAATGCATTATAAAACATAAGCTAAATTATGCATGGTGTGTACATAGATCGTATATATGAAATACATGGTAGTGCACATGCACAGACACTTCAGATATACTGCATATATAGCACCTTACATGCATGTTCATTGCTCGAAGGCAGAGTCAAACTGAACAAGAAACACCACAAATGTAGGACTACATGCTGTGGTACAACTGCATCCATCACTGAACAAGAGCAGCAATGTCTTTGTTAATTATCAGGCCTGCAGTGCAACATGAAAAATGACAAGAGAGTCAGGTTGACACAGCTAATGGAAAAATTTTAAAAGAAATATTAATGCTTAGTAGGTGAACTCATTAGGGAGATATTTTAAAATGCATGAAATGGGAAAAAAATAATATGTTCCTTAATGAACAGAGAAATGAAGTCACTGGTCCTGCAGAGATTGTAGTATGTGAAGAGCTTTGTATATCCAAGTCATTTCCTAAGATAGTGCCTATATCTTTTTGCAGAATCAGTCTGCAAAGCCACTAAGGAAAATCCTACTGCATTTCTGTAAGTGGGGTGGTGGTGCACATTGCAGACCATGTTAAAGATGCAGCTTGCTTTTATTAGTACACTCGTGACAAAATGGGCGCCAAGTTTATCTTACAGTGAAACACTTCAGGACAATAGGGTAACAAAACCAAAATAGGAGTATGAGAGTTTAAATAGAATATTTAGAATCATGTAGAAAATCCTAATTCTAGGGGGTGGAGAGGAGTTTGGGTTTAGAAATAACAAACATTTCTGCAACAAGGAAGTGTTTAGAGACATTGTCTCTTTCCTAGCAGTCTAAGAGTACTGAGCTTGGTAGGGAAAGAAACCCCTGTACATCCAGAAGGTAGAGAAGCTGCACTCTATCTGACAGGAAAACCAGCATCTTGGCCACATTTCAGCCTGTATTTCCCATGCTATGTGAGCGCATCTTTCAAGGGTCTCATAGCTCTCCTTAGTCACTAGCAGAATAGCTGGGAAAGATGTTCCCTAGAAAAATGGCTTTTCATTACATTTCTCCTGTGACTCATTTCCAACAAATCAGCATTTTCTGACAGCAGTTGCATATAATTGTAGTGGTTGTGGATGATGATAGTGTATAGGTTTGACTATTGTCACTATGTTTCCTATTATTCAGCTGTTTTCTGGAAGGAGACTAAGCACATAAGCTAAAGTACAGCTATGTACCTGTAAATGTTCTCTTTTATGGAGTCTTAGAGATTTGTGAGCTTTGTGTGGCATAAGTGGATGTGTCCAGGAAGGAGAAACTTAATCCAGATGTGGTTTGATACAGAGCCTGACTCAAAGATGGTCAAGGCAAAATTTTAAATTCTTGTAACATTCACTTTTCCAAGGGAGTGGTGGGTCCAGAGAAATGTCATGTAAGAAAATGTCATGAAGATGGTGAAAGTTCACAACTTTTAGGATTTTTCTGCCTTCCTACCCCCCCTCCCCCCCCACCGCATGAAAGAAAAGTCAGTTTTGAAGTTCATTTGATAGAAATTTTTTCTTTTCAAACCTACTGAATGTGGGACAGGAAATCTCAGTCTTGGTTCATTCTGTCCACTTTGCAGATCTCCAGATTAGTTTCTGGTTTATAGAAGTGAATGAAAAGGGTTATTTGGCATACTGTACCCTACTGATAATGATAGGAGGTGTTTTCTCAGTCCTTTTTTTTCCCCTCCTTTATTCTGTTCCTACACTTTTCCACTCCTTAAGTTTTACCCACTCTCCTACTTGTCCTGCTCCATCTTTCATTGAAATTCTTTTCACAGTATTCCATTTCTTTCTAATATTATTTCCATAGACTTTCTTTACTTATACTTCTTACACTCTTTCCTCCCTCTTCCTTCTGGTTATCACTTGCTGCTATTAAATTGCAAGGCGAATCTGCAAGTACTTGTAGGAATAGTGTTTCTTTCAGACTAAACAACATATTAGAAGCAGCAGCCTGAAGGAAAGTCCTGACATTATGTGGTCTGTGTGCCTGTGAGCTTGACTGTGTATGTGGAATGTGTTTCAAAGTCTTCCATCAGGTGAAAAATATGATCCACAAGTTCTAAAGTTGTATGAAAAAATAATCATTCATAAGCACCCCAAAGCTGGTGTAATAGGAAGAGTCACATTTAAACTGAAAGCAACGGAAAAAATCCTCAACCCAAACTAGAATACAACAGAAAAAAAATGTGATAGTAGGCCTAAAGAATTTAGATCCAAGGCTGAGAACTAGTGAAGACTTCAGAGAAAAAATAAGAAATAGAGATTAAAGGATCTTTACTGAGAAATGAAGTACAGATTCTTGGCTTATTCTCAATGATTACAATTTTCATTTCATATCTAGTCCAACACAGTAAAAAATTGAATGGAATTGCATCTATCCAAGTCACAATCTTGAATGGATGAAATATTGAAAGAGTCTTGAAAGCCTGGTGGGCTTTATCCTGACAAGCAGTTTAATGATTCCAAGTCCATGCAACAGCTGCTGCAACCTTATCAGTACAGCTTGAGTTCTGACTGGTGATGTTCCACTGGTATAGTTACAGTGGCATGATGAGGAAATGGGCAATTATAGTCTTGCTTTGGAGATCAAGGCCAAGGACTGGGGGAGGATTAGATGTGGATTGCTTAGCAATTGTGATAATTGCTCTCCATGACCTGCCCTGGCAGGGGGGTTGGACTCGATGGTCTCTTCCAACCCCTAACATTCTATGATTCTATGGCCTGGAGATTAGTGGCAGGCTTTGTGTAAGGAGAGGGGCTGCTGGTAGGTGCAGCATGTATGTGGGTCTGAGCAGCACGTGATCAATGACAAAAGAGAGCTGGGCAGCGCTGCACTCAGTGTGCTGTGCATGTCAAACTAATAAGAGAAATTTATGATAATCTCTCAGTTGTTCTGGATTCTGCGTTGTGTCGGTGAAGACCACTTCGGGCTTTGTCAAATTTTGCATGTACTGTTTGGTATTTCCAATGCTGAGACCAAATGCAAAGGAAACTATTGGTTAGCCAGAAATGTACTTAAAGAATGGGAGTCTAAAGGGCACTTATGTTCTGGTCATCTGTGTAGCTCAGCAGTGTGCAATTAGATTTGTTTTGGAAAGAATGTATTCTCCCCTCCAGAATGTGGGTCCAATACATCCACAAACTGAATTTTCAAAATAGTACAATATGGTGCAGAGGGCAGTGATCCACTTACGTCCATCCTGTGTAATTTCCATCACTCTTCTTCTTTGGTCCCTTAAGTACTCCAGCTGTAGAGTAACAGTCCTAGCTCCAGAGACACTGAGCTCCCTAATCCAAATCACGCCTCCATGTCAGAGTGCTTGGGCTGTTTTCCCAGTGCATAGAATGGGACTGAACTTAGGTAGAAAACAAGCTGAATACCTGAACCCAGCAGTATTGACAGAAGGCGTCCTGCATCAGTTTCCCTCCCTTCCTCGCAAACAGCCCACACACCGTCTCCACTGCTGTGCTTTTGTTTGAAAGGGCCAAACAGACACAAAAGTTATGAGGTTAAAGATTGTATTTCATCAAATATAAAATGAAAAGTTTTTAGCTTAAGTTTTCAGCGTGAATAAATCCAAACATTTTCATATTAAAATTCTTCCCTATATGTCTGGGGATTTTTTTTCTCTTTGGGACCTGATCAGCTATTCTCTCAGGCCTATTCATTGTTCAAGGACAACTTCCAGTAATATTCTACATTTCCTTTGGTTTCCTGCACTCCTTTCTTGAAGCGAGGGTGACTGCTGACAAGCAATTACACACCAGTTTTAGTGAAACAAATATCCTTGATTTATAAATCAAGGAAGCCTGATAGACCTTGCTTGGCAACAGAAACAGACCTCAATTAAGATGGGGTAAAGTGAGGGAAGGTAATTCCTGTGATATGGTAATATTGTCCACTTTGTTATTTTTCAAAATATGCTCTGGAAATTCATATCATAGAACAAACAGAGTGCACACAGTAGTGTACATATACCCTACAGCGGAATACAAGAAGAATATATTTCACAATGCATCTGATAACCGGTTGCTCTGAGTCACGTCCTCAAAGCCCTGGGAAGAAGAAGGCATTACCAGAACTGTAGGTAGCTGATCTATAATTTAAATCAATGTAAATTCTTCCCAAGTGATGCTTTGGTTGGAGCAGACTGTGTCCCACCCTGCTGCTCTGGGTACCGAGTGGCCCATGGATTTGTGACCTCAAACGGGGATTCCTGGTTTGCAAAAGGGAGGATCAGGTTGGCTGCACCTGGCATCTTCTGCAGATTAATAAATGAAGCATTGCTAACGAGTGGGGCTGTTACCTTTATGTAAGCTCAGTAACTCCTGCCCGGACAGTTTGAATTTCAGTCAAAAGGAAACTGTAAGGGCATGTTATGCAGAGTAGATATAGTCCATTTGTTCATATTGATGACTATTTGTGTGTGTATATCTAATAGTGAATATTTGATTATATCTGCATATGTGTGCATGCTCTCTCAATCTATTAAGAACGTGCATGTGCTATGTTTGTGGAAATTAATTTGATACATTCCTTTTGGATGCATCTCTTAAATTACAGTTATTCACAGCCTTGCAGGATGTAAAATTCACTATTATAAAATTATATTAGTGATTTTAAAACTGGCACGACCACCTTTCTGTTAATTGCAGTCTGATTTTTTCCTGTCCTGTAAATTTGCCTGCTTAATATTCTAGTTCCCTTCTGGAAAAGCAATAAATGGGGAAAGTATTTTCTCCACCCAACAGGAACCTTCCTTGGCAGCAAATGCAGAAAAATGGCCTGAGGAAAGGGACCTCGGGCAATGAACTGATGGGAGTTCAAGGTGCAGTGCCACACTGATCTGGTGTGATCAACCCAAGAGAAGGCAACACCCAGCACTGAACATGAGTGCATGCTTTTCACAATTTAGGAAGGAGCCTGTGCTCAAACCTGTCCAGGGTAGCAGCTGTTTAGCATTTCAGAGGACACATCTCTTTCCTCTCACTCCACAGAAAACAGAATAGTAACCTTCTAGCTCCAGTGCTGGAGTCAGACAACGTAAATTACTGTCATCCCTGCTTATCTACAGAAAACTTCCCCAATGCCCCTGAATTATATTCGGGATTTGTGAGGTTAAGCGCATTTGAGACTACGAGGTGTTTAGATAATAAGGGGTGTATAAATGCAAATTA
This sequence comes from Chloroceryle aenea, assembly GCA_013399075.1. Lineage (NCBI taxonomy): Eukaryota > Metazoa > Chordata > Aves > Coraciiformes > Cerylidae > Chloroceryle > Chloroceryle aenea. Next base: position 672,490 of record VWZY01006465.1, read on the forward strand.
GATAGTAAACATAGGAGAAAGTCAGGAGAAGAGGGTTTCATTGGGAATTAGCTGCTAGACAAATACTTTTTTCAGCAACCTCTGTGTAAACTGCAGTGACTGTTCAGTCCAAGGAGACAGTATTTGCAGGGCTTAAGGAAGTACATGTTTCTGAACACTCGTATGCAGGAAGAGCTGAAACCTATTCAAATCCTAACCCCAGAGATTAGCACATTATGAATAATGGCAGATTGCAAACCAGAGAGATGGAGTGGCAGGGGAGAAGACAAGTGAGGCATCAAAATGTCATCATGCATTCATTACGTGCATGACTTCCAATTAATGCATAGACTCTCTGCTCTTAATGGAATAAATCTGTACCTCTAGAGCTACATAAACCACACTGCCTAACACCAGCTTCCTCTGTGTTTATGTTTTCACTCCCGTTTATTGTGTATGCTTTGTCTGAAAGCTTGAAATCATTTGTATTTTCTTCCAATCACTTTCCTTTCCTATTTTTCTATTTGGAAACAGTATTTTTCATTTGATTTTGTAGTTAATAATCTGGCCTTTGTGCTTTGTGGGATTTTCTAGATACCTTGACCACACTACCTGCCCCATCTTTTGTGGGAGATAGGGAACGCTTTGTCACTGAGAACTTGTAACAAAGTTGTGATAAATAGTGAGAGTTTCATAGTGTGACATTCTTTATTATGTTGATATTTACATAAATGAAACAGATTTTCTGTTTTCTCATTGAGTTTTTTTCTGCTGTGTTCCAGTAGTCAATTTTTGCTCACACAGAGAAGATGACTATCTTGTTTTGACTATTTTGACTTCTTCCTGCCCTCATTATGCAACTACTGTATATCCACCATAAATTCCTTGGTCATATAGTTGTGTAAGCACATTTACAGGCTAATCAAGAGACTTTAGTGACTTGAACTCTTGCATTTTTCCTTGATTTTTATCTTTTGCTGAAGGCTGTGTCCCAACATTTTTAATCTTCTTTATGCACAAAGTATAAAAGCTTTGTAATGATCACCTTGACTGCTAATGCTGCTGTCATCAGTGCTCATCTAGTTAGCCCCTTCCCAGGCCTATTCCAGACAGATTCATTTGTAGATTGTTGTATTATTGCCAAAAAAAGTTACCTTCTAGCTCACAAAAGTACAGAAAATTGTTGCATTTAGAGCTGATAACGTATTGTGGGAAAATTCTCCAACATCTTGTGTTGGCTTGTTGAGTTTATTGTTTACTTTGCTTGCAGAGTTGCTCACTATGCAGAGGGCACTTATGAAGGTACTTTCTGTAGTGACTTACTGATTGTTTTCCTGATGGTAAATGGCTTTACACAGCTTCCACTAAAAGCATTGTCCTCCAGTAGGCTTTATGATGGCTTTTCAGGTCAAGGCTTCTGTTAGTCCTTCAGATATCTATGCAGAGTTATTGTCTGATGCATAAGCCTATCACACCATGCAATATTAATAATTCAGCATGTCAAATAATAAGTGTATTATTCACAGAATGTGAATAGTAACAACTTGGCCTTCGGTTTTATATGAAAAGCTGCCTTCAGAGCATTACTTGATCCCACTTCATCTATGGCCTATCTAGATTTGCATTTCCATGAGGGAATTATCTTGGCTAGGATCATCTGTACTATTCTATATGCTGTGCAATATCCTATTGTTGTGACATATGAACCATGAATTATCCTTACTCAGTACTGTAGTTTCCCTTCTTAAGGAGTTTCCTATCAGTAGACACAAGAATACTCAATATTCCTCAGCTGGCCCTCTCAATCCAGTTTGCAGCTACTAATACTCTTCCTGTTTTAGCCTGTCACTCACATTAGAGTCCTTCATACATAAAACTTAACATCATTTTTGTAAGAGTGCATGTGCATGCTGCAGTACTGGATCATTAGTTACTCCAAGTGTGGCTCTTGAGACAACAGCTATCAGGGGAACCTTACCACAGCACAGACAATATTGCTCTTATCAGGCTTCCTGTCACAGCCTGTGAGGAAAGCAAGCAATATCCAGCAGCAGTTACACATGATCTGTTTCTTACTTATTTCATATAATAGCTTTTAAAAATGTTTCCAGTACCCAGTAGCTACCATTTTAGTTATGAGCGTTGTTAATGTGCAGTTAGATATAGGCTTTTGAGGCATTCTTGGTCTCATGAGCATGTTAATTTGTAAAGAAACAAAATATTTAACCTCTATTTTAAACTGCCTCTTAAACAACTTTTAACCCACCATTTCATAGCATCCCTTCTTTTTCTTTCTCTGCATATGCGTTGCACTTCACTCTTTGTTTGGCACGGAATGCTACATTGTCCTTGACCTCCCTATGACTCCTTAGTTCTACTGAAATTTCTTAATTGTTGATTTGGGGTTTTTTCTTATTGTTATCCACCAGTAAAAATCTAGGATTCAATAACTTACAAGTGACATTTGGGGATTATTTCCATTAAGCCATGTTCGGTTAGGGTATTAATCCATAGAAGTGTTGCATGTTAATATTTGTGGCCTAAATAAAAAGTAGCTCTTTTTGGAGGTTACCAACAGAACAAACCCAGCAGAATGTTATGGTTCCCTTTGTCTTTTTTTTACCTGCTCTGTCAACATTTCTTTTACAATGCATTTTCTTCAAGAAGTTTCTGTCCCTGGCTTTCACTTTCTCCGGACATTCAGTTAGAAGCATCAGACAGTCACAGTGCAGCGGTGAAACTTAGTATTGCTGTCTACCTCCATCTCTTTGGGAGCTCAAATCAGCCTGAGCTTACCCTGGATCTTAGCCCATCAGATGTGGTTTCTCTTCTTCATTGCTAGAAGTCAGGCTTTCCCAGTTTCCACTTTTGCCTTATTCTTCCCCAATTTGTACTTTTTCATTGCCAAAGTCTCTTGGCAACTCAAGATAAAGTGCAGCTGAATAGTCTTTCTCTATTGTTCCAAAAGACAGGCCCTATTATGTGGCTTGTTTTCACCTCTGTCACAATTTAGCAGCAGAAAAAAATAAATAGTTCTTAGGGTGTTCTTGGCTATTGCAGATGGTGGTACTTGCTGTCCAGGAGACATCTCTACAGGTAACAGTAACAGGGATATCAGACACACATGAGGTGTCTGCAGACATCCAACGCATCAAATCAAGGGGTTTTTTTTAGAATAGTTTGGCTTATTTAGACTGACAGACTGATTTTGTAACACCATATGCTTAAGGATATGATGTATAGTTCACCGTGTAGATCATTATGTGGTCAGAAGATTACATAGTGTTTCATTTTCCTGCTGAATTGTTCATAGCATAAAGACCTTTAGAGATGCTAAATAGATAAAGGTAAAATTAAAAACACAAATGCCATCTTTGAAGTACTTCAGTAAGTTATGCCCTTTTGAAAATGTTACCTGTAATGGCAGCCAGATGTCTACATGTAGCATTATCCCGTACAGCTTGCGGGCTGTTCAGTATTCACCCTTTATATGGTTTGAAATGCTTCTGGTACCATGAACAACAGACAACTGCGAGCTGTAATCATTCCATTATACATTCTAGAAGGTTTTAGTCAGTGGCTGAAATTATGACATCCTCTTTTTTTTTTTTTTATGGCATTTCTCTTTACTGGGGCAGTGATAGACCTCTACTAGTGTCCTTGAAGAAAATTGTTATTACTTAGTTTGTTTTTCTGGACTGGTGATGTTTTCAACATCCATTCTTGAAAATACTTACTATTATATCATTAGAAACATTAAGTGTTAGCATAAAGGTAATATTTTACTTTCTCGTGGGTTTTTTTGACTCTCTACACATCCATGGAAATGTAATGTGTTCTGCAGATCATTTGTTATAAAGTTTAATGCTGCTACCTAGCAGTGCAAAAGAATACTGTCACCCTGGGAATACTTCCTCCCTTTCACCTTTTCTTGTTTTGATGTGGATATGTACAAATGTGATGAATAAAAATCCAATAACTGACCAAGTGGGATGCTCTAATTGCATTTTCTCAAGTTTCAACATTCGTATCTTTCCCCATTCCTACGCTGTTTTAATTGGCTTAAATTATAGTGTGAGTCTTAAAGCTCTAAAAAAAATCTTAATGATTTAAGGGGCTCTGAGGCAATGTAACTGAAGAATACTTCAGGAACAGTGGGTGCAAAACTGGAGACAAGACTCATCTTAGCTATATTTAAATATCTGCAAGAAACCTATGTACCTGTGCAAGTCCTCAAGTCCTTTGAGAGGACAAAATAGTGCTAGGAAGCAATTGACCTAATCCATTTTATATGCCTGATCTGCAAGAAGATTAACATAGTTCTACTAGAGATTCCAACAGGACTTAGGGCGTATATTTTGATAAAAAATTACAGTGAGTGGGTGGGTTTTAAGTGGTGTCAGCAGAACCAGCTGAAACCTCTCTAATTAAGGAGACAGGCATTATATTTTCTATGCAGAGGATGAATTCAGATTAATTCCTCTGATAGGTGTGAAACTTTCTCGATGCACATGAAAACAAATGTGGGATGGCCTCAAAGTTACTGCATCTAATTTTTCTCTGTGAAACAATCTTTTTAGAACACTTGTTGCATTTTAGATTATCTATTACAGAAGATTATTTTTAATGGCTCTTTAAAAAAACCAGTTTTTTGTCTTAGGTAGGTATTTATCTCTAATTTAGTAATATTAGATGGCAATGTTTTCAAACTTCTCCATAACCCTGCTAATGTCTTCTACCAAGGCTCTCTGGGGCCAGACATCCTCTTTCTAAATGGCCACCTATGCCTATACCCAGGCTATGGATGAGGCACAATGCAAGTCCTCAGAGAATTTTCCTTTCTTTCAAAAGGGATGGACAGCAAGCAAATGAAGCAAGTCTCTACTCAAGCATCCTAAGGTTTTAATGCTGTATAAGAAATGAAGGAAGGCAAATGTCTAAAAAAATACATGAGTTCTATTAGAATATAGTCCCCAGCTTCCAGGGAAAATGAAACATCAAGACTACAAGGAAGAAAACAGTAGGAAGTGTACCAGAGAGCAAGGATACGGACAGTTTGTAGGTGGTGTTTGTGGAAGGGAATGCTGAGAGAGGCAGGAAGAAGATTATATTTGGGAGACACATTTAGCTCTTTTGTTGTCTGTCAATACCAAGCAGTGCCTATTTGCTCTGAGAGTTTCATGCTGTTCCAGAGCAGCCTAAATTAACCCAAACATACTGGTGAATCTTAAAAGTTTAAATAAGATTTATGATTTACACTGTATGATTTTAAATCAAAAGGAAATTGAGGTGTTTGAAATCCTTATTTTATGTTTATACACAACATATTTAATAACAAAAATGAAGGGAAAAAATAAAAGTTTTACTCTTGCTTTTCATTAATTTAGGACTTGTGTTTTGAAAAAGTAAAATCTTAAAAGAGAAATTCAGACTTTAATTGTGATCTTAAAGTCATCCCTGTTAAAGAATGAAATTTGACATTCTAGTAACCACTCATCTGCAGAACCAAAAGTGAATTTTGCATTGCCTACCCTCAGCTGAAATTACATGTTTGCTAAGACTTACTATGGGAAGAATTATTCCATTTACACAAAAAGCTCATTGATACATATCCTGACAGACAGAGGCGTAAGCTACAGATGTACATTCTACCCTTTCATATCTTAGTTTTACTGACAGCCATTTCTGTTGCATGGAACAGCTTTTTGTTTTGATCAGTCAGGTCTCTCCTTACCTTGAAAAATTACTAATATTTTTAATCTAAGAAATTTGAAGAATGACTGTTTAAGTAAGATAGAGTTTGTTGTGAGGAAGAAAAACATGTCCTATTTCCTCGGTCGTCTTGCTTGTGTGAGCAACTTAAAACTGGGTATACATCCAAGTTTTGTTTTGCTGTTTTGCTGTTTAATGCAGTAAGAGCAAAAGTTGAATTTCTGTTGCATAGTGTCTGCTTAGCCTCCAAAACTGGTTCAAGAAGCTTTTACTCTGAAAAAAGAAACCCAGAAAAAATTCAGCTGCCATTGCTGCTCATCCATGCAAAATCAGGTGGCTTTGCTTTTCTGACAAAGCAAAGAGGAAGGCTGGGGTAAGGAACTATAAAATGGCACAATCTTTGGAAAGTTGATCATGGTCTTCAGACACCCATGAGAGTTTCCAAGCAGAATGAGGCCTTCCCTAGGAACAGTTGACGGTGTGATGCTCAGCGAGCAGTCCCGCAGAGATTCGACAGTGCGTTGCACAGTGCTGGGACCTGGCACGGGTGCCTCCTGAGCTCTGCTCACTGGCCATGCGAGGGCACAAATTAAGGTCGTTCTCTTTGCTTATGAGGATGAATGTTAACGGCTTCCCTGAGTGGAGTTTCACAGAGATGATACATCACCTCATCACAGCTGATGGTAAATGACAGGGTATGAGAGGGGAGAGAAGCGTTTTATAGATGGGTGATAAAGGTATAACCTGCCTGGCAATCACACTTCTAGGGACACAGTCACAGTGCTTTCAAGTCCCAAGGAACAGCTTCACAGGCATTGGAGAGAGAAAATCAGAGGAACTTTAAAGTACTGAAACCTTATCAGAGAACTTTAATCTTTATGACTTGAAATCTTACACAGGTGAAAATAGATGGTAGACAGACCATGGTTTTAATTCCAGAATTTATCTGTAACCACCTGAGAGAGCAGAAAAAACTCTGAGCTTTCCAGTCTGTGTTGATCTTCCCTTCTTGTGCTCATCCTTTATGATCCTTTAGGGGTTGGGGTTTTTTTTGTAGACAGAACTATATTTTTCTCCAAGCACGTGCTTCTGGAGGCTGGTTTTCATCGCGGTCTTATTCTACTCTCATCCGTTTCCAAACTGGGAAGTGTTTGAAATTCCTGCTACTTGGCTTTGGGCATTTTGTTTTTTTTCCCTTTTGTATTGCTCTTCATTATAACCCTAAAAGCACATCTGACCTTGTGGTCAAGAGTGCAGTTCTGAAAAGAGCTGGCATCGGACTTGACAGCTTTGAAGCAGTTGATCATTTGAGTTAATACTTGGTGAGCAGCTCTGTTTAACTCCAGTATGATTAACAGGGTGATGCTATGGAGTATATGCCTAAGCAAAAGGTTTGGATACCATACTTTTTTTTTACTCCTGTGACTTAATTTCGACTTTCCACGTGGCACCTTTAAAATAAACAGCTCTCTAGTGCACCATTATGGAAACAGAGTTTCTTTCAGCCTTTGCCCAATATTATATGATGTGATCGCTTTTGAGGACATCTATTGTAGCCCAGAAAAATGAGGTCAGCCATAACAGATTGTGTTGTGTGCACTTTCAACAAAACTTTAAATATTTATACTTTCTAATTTATGGTGTGTGCTCTGTTCCTTAAATAAAGAGCTGTACTGAATATGATCCATCTAGCTCTTTTTAAAAAAAACAAAACAAAACAAAACAAAAAAAACCAACAGAGCACTAGCCCAAACAAAACTGTTTGTATTGCTAGTCCTAGTTTGCCCTATTTCTATACTATTTAAGACATTTCTCCCTTTTGAGATTGCTTAGTGATTGTCTCTCCCCACAGCTGAGTGGTAAAAATGGTATTTTCTAGCACACTCTGCACCTTTGAAAGTGTGATTGATCAAGTAACCTCAAATTATCATTGTTATCTTTATTCTGAACTCAAATATAGCAGAACACAGCACAGACAATCAGAACTCCAGTTTTTAATCCAAAATGCAGGTGAGGTTATAAGAATAAAAGGCTTTGTCTGCATCAAGTCTACAGCCAACAGTCTCCCATAGCTTTGTTAAAGATCATTAGAAAGAATTCAAGTTTGCTATTTTAGTTTTACCATTATTTCCCACAAATCACTGGGACAAAGTTGAAAAACGTTGAAATAATGATTCCACTCCTTTAAATTCAATTATTTAACCTACTTCCTTTGTTTTCTCCAGGATTAAAATTTAAATATACCGTAACTACAAAATTTGGAAATAACATAAGGAGGGCGTATCTCCTGGGAAAACATGACAGAAAAAGTTATCTTTCTCCTCTGTGTTCTCTAAACCAAGGCACCACACCGACAGATGTTTTGTGCCAATGTGATAATTGGAGTGAGCCAGTATTTGAGCTGTGCTCATAATTTCTTCATATGTTGCATAGTTTCTTTTTTGTGGTGCTGGGCACCTGCAGCATCTCCACACGTCTGTGAATCCCTTGCTGCTGCATCTTGTCCGCAAGTGGCAGAATCCCTCCAAAGCTGTTTTCCTGTATGTGGCTGGTTACAGGCATTGGTATTGTTCCCTGTAAATGTGTAGGCATAGCCCATATATAAACGTTAAGCTGCAGCACACATGGAGCAGTTGCAAACTACTGTTTGAAGCTTCTAAAGAGCAAGCAACTATGTTTTTTACTAAATTAATGTATTTTTTTCAAGCCAGACTTGCCAGAAGAAGCCCTTTTTCTTCAAAGTATTGTTAACGAAGTCATATCAACTTGTGTTTTCTGTGAAAGACAATAAATTTTTAAGTTGAGCCAAAGCAAAAAAAAAAATAATAATCAGAGGACTTGACAGCAAAAGGAGGATCTGGGGGATGTAACTTCTAATGAAGCATCTCTGTTTACTTTGTTCTCATTTAAGGAGCCTCTCTTCTTCAGTTATGTTTGGGTTTTGTGGCATCTGGCTTAAAAACTGAAGACTGTACCAAGAACAAACAATTTCCAAGCACAGTGTAGTGTCACCGACACCTTTGCCTCTCACACAACAGCAAATTAAACAGACACTTTGCCCCCTCCACAGACTTTTAAGTAAAAAAATAATCAGACCCTACAAAGGAGGATGATATGCTCTGCTAAGCAGCCCAGAGAGATCTGTTTCAATTCACTTAGTGAGCACTGTCAGGGCTAGGATGTGTTTATTCTACTGCACAGCCTTAATAGACACAAGTTTTAATCAGATGCAGCAGTGTTATCCACCCTCTATTATCATATTTGGTGTCCAACCAGAAAAATAATAATGTGTGCTTGTAAATAGCACTGTTATACTATTTATGTGCCAGGTCATCTCCTGGTTCTTTGGGCAGATCTCTGACTCTGCAAAGCTGTGGGAGCTTTGCTGTGGGCTGAGGGCAATATGGAACCTTAAATTTGTAGCAAGGTCACTGGCTAAAACAGGCTTTCTGCTATGCATTCAGTGCCTGTAATTTAAGACATTTTATATAAAAAGGTTTATGCAGAGCAGAAGCTGTGGGCTCAAGCCCACTTGGTGGACATAGTGATGGGATCTAGACCTGTGCCATGAGCATCATCTTTTACCAGAATCTGAGGCAATGATTCTTGTGAAAGATACTTGTGTTTTGTATGATAGAGTGATCATATTAATTATATTATACTTCTTGCAACTACTCGGTGAGTATTTTTAAAACCAGTTGTTGTTCTGTGGATAGTAAAAGTTCTCATTTACACATAGGGTTTTGGCTTAAAATTTGGTTTAGGGCTTCCTTTGATTTAAAAGGAAGAAGAGATTTCTCTGATTTCTCATTTTAAAAAGGGATGCTAGGTATTTTTTCCAGAACTGTTGTGTTTTCCTCATGAATAAGATAAACGCTATTTTTTTGCTGTTCCTTTCTGTATGTGTGCATTATTTTCTTTCTCAAAACTTAATTTATGGCAAAGGAAAGGAAATTTAAGACATGACACTTCCTGGGTAAATCTTTTTTTTTTTTTTTNAGACGTTTCTGTAGTTTCTCTTCCACAACTGGATTATTCATTCTAGGCACTTTCAAGTCTTAGAGAATCCAGGAACTTGGTAAAAGTAACACTGTGTCTAGCTGTGTGGCAATCATCATATGCACAGCAGGGTCCAAGTGTTCTTACATGCAACCTTCTGAAATTCTGCTGGCGAGATAACCTTGCAAAGCTATGGGGAGAGGGAAAAATCTTGTGGTGCTGGACAAAATTAAACTCAAAAGAAGAAGTTGGACAAAAAGTTGTCAGGGTGTGGTCCCTTCTGCATTTAGTACACACTTCAGCTCGATTTATTGTCTGCTTTTAGAGAGTGTTCACCAGAACTTGAGAATGCCAAATACTGTAATGATATCTCCTGAGTGCAGCTCTTCCCATCTTTATTCAATAATAAACTATTTGGCTCACTGTTACAAGTTTTCTTTTAGTCCATGTCCTGCCAATTATTTTCATTTATACTGTTATCTATAATCACCTCATTAGCAACATCTGCATTATGGTCATACAACTGCTCCTCCCTGTGTTCGGCTTTCCTTTGTCATTTCTCCCCAAATAAATAATAATAATATATGATGGGACAATTTCCAGCTAGCATTTGTTACCTTCTCCTCAATCTATACGATAACATCAGATTTACTTCTCTGCAGCTTTTTCATTTCTGCCTTCCTTTCTCATAGTCTGGAGGATTTCTATTTTAAAAAGCATTCTGTTTTCCTTTAGAGGAGTTACTGAGTTATATGGGCCTAGCTTCATACACCACGCTAAACTCTCCTGAGGGTCTGGTCATGAACTTTCACAAGAGGAGCTGCTCAGTGCTTCAGACTTTGAACAGTTCAACTTCATTTATAGGTGCCAAGCCCTTGAAATTCTGTCAAAGCTAAGTAGATTCAAAATGGGCTTGGAGACTGCTTCAGAAAGGAAATATTTTCAGAGTTGAAATTCTTGTTGACCAGCACTTTGAAAGGAACTCAAACTTTACCAAAACTTGAACTCCAGAACTTAAGTCAGACTAACTATAGAGATCAAGACCGGGAAAGCCTATTTGAACATGCAAATTCTTTTATCAATGTCTATTCTAGAGCTCTATTACCTTTGTGCAGCATCTGGTACTAGCTGAGGGCAGAGGTAGGATGCAGGTCTTAGTCAGCCTTGGGTCGGATTCAATCTGGTAATTATGATGTTCCCAAAGCCCTGAGCAATTTGGGGATTCTGGTCTACAATGGCCGAATGTCACTTCTGTCTACTATTCTTGCATGTCTTCATGTTGTACTTATAGCAGAAATTATCTTGTCCCACTTACTCTGTAACCATATATGAGCGGAGGCAGGGAGTTTCCCCATGATTTTGCATATATTTGATTAGAAATAGTACATCAATTGTGCGTGCATTGTGTCTTCATTCTTCTTTTCTAGAGCTGACATATTGCCCTCATCGTTACTTGTTTATGTAGTACCAGCGTGAGAGTGAGTGGCTCTTCTTTAGATGTCCATATGTAAATCAGTAACTTGTAATTACTTTTGAGAGCACCTTTAGGAAATAAGGAAATGACACTTAGGCATTCGTATGGCCTGTTTTAGAAAGAAGTCAGAGGCATCATGCTACTGCTCTATTGGAACAGGTGTATCTGGTATGCAAAATGTACATGCCACATGTGGGCTAACTATGAAACAAAATTAAAATTTTAATCAAAGTCTCCATGCATTTCCACAGTATTAAACGGCAGATTGTTAGGCATGTAAGTAGGTCACACGTTGTGTTGAGCGATTGTGCTTTGTCCTTAGCCATCTGGCAACATGAATCAACGTCAGCTGGATGCAAATATAACTCTGCAGAGGTGACCTTGGTAACAGGATTGGTCCACTGAGCAGAGACTACAGGAGGGCTACCTGCAAGCACAAGAATACTTCAAAAGAAAAGCCAAAAGTAAGGTTTCTTGATTCTAAGAAGTCTTAATGGCCACCGCTACCATTTTGGCTGTCAACTATTTGCCAACGGTGGCTACGGTTAGTTTCAAATCACAGATTACTTCAATCACTATGTGTATAGATTTCAGTGAATGACTGAGAATTCTCTGGAATTCAGAGTAGGTATAAATGAGGTGGAAGACACTAAATAAAAGCAGAAATGTTTCATTATGATCAATTGCTGCTATTAAGATTCCAGATATTATCCAAGTATCTGTTCCTGAGGAAACTTAGCTTCTGAAGCACTCCATTTTTAAGTCTCTGATGCTTAACCCAGCAGACAGAAAATAGCTGTAGCTCAGTTGCAATGACACTATCAAGCCAAATATGACCGTGAGTTTTAAATGGATCTGAAATCTAAAATGAATAAAAATTTCCAAAAGGAAAAACAATGTATAATAAAACTTTGCCATGTTGTTTCCAGCTCAAAACAGTACAGCATTTTTTTAATATATTTTTTTCTGTATTAAAGGCTTTGCTCGAGTGCATATTTAACTTTGCATTTTGCTGCCCTACTTTACATGTCAATGTTTGAAATCTTTGGCTTAAGCATCTTTCAGAGTAACATGTCTGCATGGCAAACTTAGAATCCAGTTCTGATGGTTCCCCATCCTGTGTTGAAACCACTAATCCCACAAAGGGATTTTGTGGTCTACTCAAGTTTTCCTAGTTGACTGCATTAACAATGAAGTCAGAGTTTCCCTTGTACAGGAATCAAAAAAAGGACAAGGGCAGATTTATGGATTTCCAGATTCCATGCTATCTACAGAATGGATTTCACCTATGCCAAACGTACAGCGAAGACATTCACTTTTACATTGTCCTGAATGGGAGAGGTATTTTTCTTCTTAAACAAAGGAAACACTGTTAAGTGTGGAAACCATTAGGTTTCCTCAGCCTGCCTTCCCCACACTATGACTCATGTGGTTAAAAATGTCACTACAATATGAGAATACAATGCTCTTGTCTGCACACAAATGTGCTAATTTAAAATGTGTGTTTACATATTGTGACCTAATTGACTTCAAAATTTGGAATTACTTGGTTTCTTCAGTTATGGCTAGGGCCTATTAGAGTTTCCAGCTATTATTATTGTTAGTATTATTTCCAAAGGCATTTTATGGCAATATAGAATAAACTCTTCTTTCACAGTAAATGTATCAAACTATATTTATTTCTATTTCTCTAATACTAAAGCAAAGCAAACTGCTGCTTAAAAGTTGTGTGAAGCTGTAGTGGATGGTCAGGATGGGAACAGGAGTTAGCGCTATGTTTATACCTGCCCACAATAAAGAATGTCTCACTGAGGCTGTAAGGAGTTGTGCTACTTTCAGGTGACTCACATCCTTGTGTTTGAGGATGAGAATTTGTCTTGCTGAAAGTCAACTGGCATTGTGAAGGGAGAAATAGCAAATGCTGAAATACAGTACATGGTGTCATAATCTAAGGTGATTATTGTTCACTTAAGATCACTTTTTCAACATATAGGAAAACAATCTGGTTTAGCACTGAATCTGCTAAGAAACACGTTCATCCAAATTACTGTGTCTCAGGGAAAATTTGCAGTAACTCAGCGTATGTCCACGGTGGATATGTGAAAAGTGTAACAATCGATTTTGTTTAATAGAATTTTCTTTTTTAATTTACAAAATAATATAAATTAACCTGTGACTACAGGCTGCTTTGGGTCTGTCTAGATTGGTGATCAGTGTACAGCGTAAGTTATTTTTAGATTATTTTTAGAAGTGAAATATCCTTGCATCCACAGAGTATGGCTGGCATTGTCACATGGCACAAATGCACTAGGGAAATAAGTAATTTTAGTGCTTTTAAGTGGTTTGCAATGATCCTTTTCACTTTATTGGATTTAAATCTTTTTCCAGTACTTATGAACTGTTCAGCTGAGTCTGTTTCTAATTGATCACAAAGTCAGGCATAGCAATATGATCTCTAAGTTCCTATTTGTAAGTCTGGTTTAATTTCAAATATATAATTTAAAAGTGTTACACCGACTTCGTTAAAGATTTCATTGGACTCAAGATGAAATCATGGTTCCTCCTGAAATGGTGAATTCTTACACTGGTTTCTAAAGATCTCAGTATGAATAGCAGATGCTCAAACCAGTGCAGCAGCAGACATTGCCTAGGATATTACTGGATTCCAGTACAAATTCCTCCAGCTGGATCACTGTAGAGACTGTTACAGATTCAGAGCAGAACTTAAAACTCATTAAAGCCAATACTTTTCAGTGCATACTTCCGTGTGAGCACTTGCCTATAGCACTAACAGAAACCAAAGGGAACAGCAATTCCCTAATAATGTTAGAGACTTTTGGAGCAAATCAAATTGTTTCCTAATCAGGCAAAAATGAGCAGACACTCAGAATGCCAGAATACATCTGTAACACCTGGAGATTGAAGATGGGGAACATTTCTGAGAGTACTTGTCTAGGTGTGTTCTTAGTTGTTACCCAGAATCTATGAATTTTGTGGATTTAGATAATAGTATTTACAAACTAATTGAGTCTTACTTTTTCTTTTAATTAAGAAAGTTAATTGGAAAATGTCCCTAGAAATTAGGATTCTCCCCTGACATACTGTAAATAAATGTTACGTCGGAAAACAAGATGAAGATGAATGCAGGACTGTTCCAAGCTTCCAAAGAACAGGAATTGTTGTTTAGTCCTCTAAACAACAAAAGTACATCTCATCAACACATGCTTTAATATTTATATGCATTGTTTCATGATTAATTTGACTGTATTATTTTAATAGGCAGTGCAGATAAAATAAGTGCTATTTCAAATATTTCCTTGCATTCCTATCACTTCCCATTACTTCTGCATTTCATCAGTGGTTAGTGCCATGGAGCAGCCTTAAAACTCAGCCCGCCTGAAGCAGCTCTTCAGAGCCCTGGGAAAATTGTCATTTAAACAGCTTGAGAGTCGCAGCCCTTCTCCAGATAGAGCTCGTGTATGCCCTTGTGGGGAGGTAGTTGCCCACTCTCACCTTACAATTCCCTTTCCTAAGAGTATCAGCACTGATGGTTTTATTGGCTTGCCAGGTGTGTTGAACTACCTGAATAAATGATGTTGAAGGGAACCAAGATGATGTTGTTTGATCAGACTTCACAGGCAATGTATGGGTTCCCATTCTCTGATCAGTTCAAGAACTGTATGCTAAGTCAGATGAGTGAGATAAGTAACCCCATAGTTTCTTCCTAATTTTTGGTCCCGCCTGTTCCAGTGGCAACAAGTTCCAGTTGGCAACAAGTTACTTTAATGCACTTAATTTAAGCTACAGCAATTAGCATGCAGATACAGCGTTTGCTCGGCCATGCCTGCAAGAATGGCATCATCTCCAGGAGAAAAAAGGTGGATTGCTGGGGATAGGATCTGCTTTAGCTACACCAATTTAAGATACCCATAAATTTGAACTGAAGCCCCCCTTCTAAAAATAATTGGGAGCCTGAGTAAACTGAAAATACAAGAGTACTTTACCTTCCTTCTGTTTTTGCAGATAAAGTAGGACTCTTTGAGAAATGATAGTGTTCATAAATTTGCAATAGCTTGGTGCAGGAACAGAGACTCTGAAATACTTGTTTCTGCATGGGCTTCTCACAAAAAGACAATCTCTGCCCTAGTTGCTTCCTGAACATAGTTTTCAACCAAATGAATTATGTAAATATTTGAGCAAGAATTAAACATTTTTATAATGAAAGATAACCTGAAGTGCTTCTTTCTTACTAAACCTAGTTAATATACATTCAGCATGATTATTATGATTATTACCTTAATTATACATATATTTTCTGCAGTGTGATTTATATGTCCAAGCAGTGTTTAGAAAATAATAATCATCTAACAACTAAGAAACTACCAACGGGATAACTGTTTGAATAAGTATTTTGGGGGTGTCAAGGAAAATGCTAGTAACAGGTTTGGGCACTTACAAAATCCAGCTTCTTCTGAAGCTGTAAATTTTGAAGTCTGGCTTCAGAAAGCACTGAGATTTTTTTTGTTTGCTCTTGAAGTCATGTAAGACTCAATGCAACATTTTGAAACGTAGTAGTAGCCTAGAATCAGACATCGCAGTCTCTTTAATGTGGTGAATAAAGACTTCTTCCACTTACTTCTGGTGTGAGAATTTTACCTGCTAGACCAGAATTGGTACAGCTTTGGTCTGGGTCATTTTGTGAATGTTACTGTTCTGAAATAAGCATCACTGTAGCCTTTGAGTATTTGGAATCTTCCAGACTGACATTTATTAATGTTCTCTACTGGTTGGAGTTTAAACCCTAGTATTTTTCCAGGTGTACAATGCTTAGGCAATAATGTAGATTATCTTGGCATATAAAAGAAAAGCTTTAGAGGAGGCTTTAAAAGTGATGTACATCAATCTCACCAAAGAAACATTTGTTGGCACCTGATTTGCCAAAGCTCTGAAGACGTGCGTGTTCTGAAGGCTGCAGGGTTGCTTCCTGGAGGGTCTTTACCTTTGTACATCACTTTTAGAATAGCATCTCAAACTCTTACTTCTTGCTGGAAATGCAGTTCAGGCTGCTGCGATTGATTAGGTCACCCTAATATTAGCCTGAACAGATTTTAGCCTTTTGCAGTGGGAATGAGGCAAAGTTTTTTGGAAAAATAAAAAATGTTGATTCACTAGTAAGCAAAAGTAACGCACAGTCTTCCTGTAATTGCATCTGCTTTCAGTTTATGAGGTTTGGTGGAAAGAGACAGGGATTGCACTGCCCTTCTCCTTGTTCTTCAGAGGTCTGGTATCATGGTGGAGCGCAGCGGGTCCTGCTTTCCTGGGAACACTGCAGTTCAGAAAGAGGCTCAAATCTCATGAACATGAATGTTCAGGAGCAATACACTAAAAGCACTAGGTCCACCCCATATTCCGTCATTCGGGACCACTCCAGTGTATCCACTTTTCTAGCTGTTCCCATGCTTGTGTACTTTCCTAACTTAATGGTGTTCCAGAAGTGAAAGAATTTGCCTGTATCTACCCAGCACAATGCATTGAAAATATTTTTGTATAGACCTGACAACAAAAGTGTGGGTGCCACCCAGATGCCACCTGCAGATATCCCCTTGGCGCACAACTAGAGTATTATTCTCTTCAGGGCCGGAAAGGTCTGGAATTGAGACAGAAGGACTGGGTGGTCCTCAAATTTCATGTGCCAAGAAAGAGTTCCAGCCTTGTATGCTCCTGGTTCCTCAGGCTGGAGATAAAAACCACAGTTAAGCTGTTCTGCACTTTATAATGTTGAAAAGATGAATTTCAGTGAATGCCTCCTACTCTTCCCTCACTACCTGACCTCACTTTGGCCATTTTGTCGTTGCTCAGAGTAGCTGGGTTTATGAACCTAAGAAATAGGTGGTAAGTCTAGATATAGTCCACCAGCTGAGTCAATGACACACACAGTTTCTAGATAATTTTTCAAGGTTATATGCTGTTTGGAACAGGAAATCCATGATTTTAATTAGCAATAAATAGGAAATAGTCTGCTATTAATTGACCTTAAACAGGTACTGCTGTACTAAATTAGTTCAAAATAAGCAGGATTTTCCATTAAGCAAATGGATATTAAGGCATCTTGGGTTTATTTGCAGTAGCTGCATTATCTATCTGAGTCTGCCTTTGGTTTCAGAAAAGAACGAAGCTGAAAATCTGTTCTTAGAGACAAACAAATGAGCTTATTATAGAGTATAGAGCATTGAGACAGAAGGGAATTCCCCATGTAGTAATTTGAAGAATTAATTGGCATACATATTGCATCCTACCAAAAAAAATAAAGGCACTAATAAATTTTAAATAATCATTAATGAAATTTTGGGAGATGAAGTTTTCTTGATGTGGTGTTTGTGTAAAAGACCCTTTTATCTGACACTTCATTAGGAAAATGATTTGGATTTCGACCATTATTAGGAAATAAATCTCCTTTTACTGCATGGAAAACAGTGCAATCTGCTATATTTAACATGGAGAATGACCTAAAATTGCCTAAACTGTCATGCTCAGTCTGTAAGACAAGTCTATGCTATTGCTTTGAGATTCTAATAGTATTCAAATTTGAACTAATAACTTACATTTCAGATTTGTAGATGGGAGAGTTGAGACTTTAGCAGTGAAATGACTTATGGAAGGTTGCAAGGGAAATCAGTTTGTCAGATAAGATAACTCAACTACTTCATTTGTATGAGGCATTCAATTGATGAGACATCCATTTACCTGATGCTTATCTCAATTTCACTGGCATTTGCTCATAATCATTTCAGAGACGTTATTGGTATCACTTTGGATATATGCTGGTGTGATTTAAAATGTCATTTTGGGATAGGAAAATAATGTCCTTTAATTTGCAGTCTTCCAAATTTGAGTATCATTTACAGAAAAGCAATTTCTCCCTCATCATCAATATCAGAGGACTTGGTCCTTCACAGCCCCTGAAGATCATTTGCTTACAAAGTCCACGTATTAACACGTTAAACTTTAAAACAATCAAATACTGTGGTATGCTTGCTAAACTGGGGCAATGAGTATGATTCACTGAAAAGCTTTTGGGCTTTACTCTCTTTGACCTGTTTACTCTAAGGACGGAGGAAAGACAGAGCCATCACAGGATATTGCTGCAGGCTGTGTTCATACAGATACAGCTTAACTAGGTTAGCCGATGCTTAACTAGGCACCAGACAAGTAGTTCCAGTTTTGGGTACTATATACCTTCTTTTAAAATCATGCATTGTGTGGACAGAAGCTATTTTTAAGATGGAGTTAAGCTGATTTCTCTTAGTTTTATTGTCATCTCAGAGAACAAAGGTCCTTCCCAGTCCTTGTTACATTCTTACACATATGTGTAAGTCTTTATGAAACTTGAGTTTTGAAGAATGAGTGGGAATTCAGCATTGCTTAACACAAAATATTGAGGTATTTAATCTGTATCAAAGGAATATTTGAATGTGTTATCTAGACAGACTTTTATGAGAGGAAAATTGTCCTCAGTAATATAGATTCTTGCATCAAGGTTTCAACAGCTTCGTACCCTGCTATGGTGTAACAGGTTTGTGAGTGACTGTTTTCTGTATAGGAGCCTTGGTTCTCTGACAAGAATCAAACATTTCAGTAATGGGACCATTGTAGGACAGATAAAAAGGCTTCATTATCATGTAAGAAAAAAGTTAGTAGTTCCTGAAGCTCTTGGTAGCCATGGTTGATGAAAGAACTCTTGACTTCAGTGATTTCAGTGCTTACTGAATAATAACCAAAAAATATTTCTGCCTGGTAAAAGCACAATATTAATCTATATTTTTTTTCTTTGTTTAGCTCACTCCCAATGGTAATGTAAGTCTCCTTGGTTCTTTCATCCCTTTTAACTGACCAGATTGTAATGCATTCTTTCATAGCTGCTGAGGAACCCTAAAATAGTTCCTTGCCAACCTGCTGTTCTGGATCAGCTATAGCAATATTAACTCCCTTAGCAGTCTTTCCATTTTTAAAGTAATTTTGCTTTCTTTGTGATGAGTAGTTGATTCATAGGGCTTGCCTGACTGCCTCGGAGACTAAGGCAATTTGCCAAATGCATCCATGGAGCAGAATGAACTTTTAACGTTCTCTGACTGATACCAATAGCAAAATTCAGACTGACTTCAGTGGAGCAAGCCCATGTCCTGAATTAGTCAGTCATTGAGACTTGCAGTTCAAGTCATCCACCCAAACATTCACACAGTCTTGTCAGCATCATTACCACAGTGTGTTAACTGTTCATGCTTGACCACAGGAAGAGGAACTCTGGATAAAAGAATCCCAGATTGGACTTATTTTATCTAACACATGATATTAATGGAAATAGGTTTCTGAGAAATAAATTAATTTCTTTTCATCTTTGTCTAGCTTGCAAGCTAATAAATGTTATTCTATCTACAGTAAAGGTGATAGGTAAAATGTTTTGTACTTACAGAATTTCAGTGATACTCTGCTGGACCTTGCATTGAGGCTTTGGAGCTTTGTTTTGGGGTGGTTCTTTTGAGCTCAAACATGTGTATTTTGACTTAATCTTCTGACATTTATGGAGATGTTGTAGGTTTTTTATAAAATATTATAACTAACATAATCAATAGAAAGCAGGAATGGAAATGTATTTTTCTTGCCCAGGATGAGAAATAGGAGTGCATATGAATCATAGAACGGTTTTGGTTGGAAGGGATCTTAGACCTGTGTGTGTATGTGCCCAGGTGGCCAAGAAAGCCAACAGCATCCTGGCCGGTATTAGAAATGGTGTGACCAGCAGAAGTAGGGAGGTGATTGTCTCCCTGTACTCAGCACTGGTGAGGCCTCACCTTGAGTATTGTGTCCAGTTTTGGGCACCTCAGTACAAGAGGGATATCAAGATGCTGGAGGGAGTGCAGAGGAGGGCAACAAAGTTGGTGAAGGGCCTGGAGAGTAAATCTTATGAAGAGCAATTGAAGGAGCTGGGACTGTTTAGTTTGAAAAATCGGAGGCTAAGACCTCATCACTCTCTACAACTGCCTGAAAGGACATTGTAGAGAGGTTGGTGCTGGTCTCTTCTCATAGGTAATTAGCAATAGAATAAGAGGGAATGGCTTCCAGATGTAACAGGGTAGGTTTAGACTGGACATTGTGGAAAAAAAAATTCACAGAAAGAGTAGTCAGACACTGGAATAGGCTGCAAAGGCAGGTGGGTGAGTCACCATCCCTGGATGTGTTCAAGGGTTGTTTAGATGTGGT
>VWZY01006465.1:692920-706699 GCA_013399075.1 Chloroceryle aenea
ATGTGTTAAAGCACCGTTTAGATGTGGTGTTGGGGGACAAGGTTTAGGGGCGAACTCTGTAGAGTAGGGCTAATGGGGTTGGACTCCATGATCCCAAGGATCTTTTCCAACCTGAATGATTCTATGATTCTACTTTTGCTGTGGTTGGATTGTGTATGTGTAATTTAAGAGTGAAACGGCACAGTGATGGGTTTCCCTCACGTTGTTTCACTGGCTCGCAGCAGAATTACTATGAATTGGTTTTGCTGTTTCTCTGAGTGAGCTCAAAGCCAGGACTATTCTCTTCCTGCATTTCTTCCTCTATCTGTCTACTGCGCAGTCTCAGATCAATTAATAAGCAAACCTGTATGTGGAGTGTCTTTGAAATGGAGCTATGAAGGATCTTTTCTGATCCAAGGAAGGTGAGAATATAACAGGATTTCACAGCTTTCAAAATCTGAATACAAGTTGCTACCTTAAATGTTTTTTGTGCTGTTTCTGTGTTGCTGTGAGCTAGATTTTGTCCTAAGTGTCTGTTCATGCAACCTTGTAGATAACACCCAAAGGAAAGCATGTACTTTATCATTTCTGTTCCTTTTTCTTCTCTTGGTTTTGAAATTCAGTCTTCTGTTTGTAGACACCTATATAAGGACCACACTTGTGTAAACCACATCTGGCACATTATTTTGGAGATTATCTCTACAACACACAATACAGCTAGAAATAAATACTGAAAAGGAGTCACATTTTACTAGCTTAGATCAGAACTTATTCCATGAAGACCAAGAAACTTTTGCTTGGTTTATTGTTTAAATAATGGCTGGTATATACTGGGTTTTTCCCTTAGTTTAGTGGCCAGTGAGCACTGCACTGCTTGCTTATTGGTCAACTGGGCAGAATTTCAGCAGAACCCTTGAGAGGAACAGTATAGTACAGAAGCAGGAGAAGGAGCTAGGCATGAATGTTTCATGTCTAAAAGTCTTAAGTTGCTTGGGTTGCACCATTGCTTAATACTTTTCAGTTTCACCTCAAACTGCTTTTTAAAATCTTTTCTTTTTTTAACACATTAATTTTGTGCTGCTGTGGTCTCAGAAAACACTCTTAAGTGTACGCCAAAGGCAGAGCCAACAGCAACACATGTAAGTTGCTGAATAACTGACAGATGTATGCATTATTAAGTGAACTAAATGATGTGCTGTGAGGCACCTTTTATGGATAAGCAGTATTCTCTTTTCCTTCTCCCTATTCTCCTTTTCCTTCATTGTATTTTTAAAGGGTCACAAAAGATAATTGTAAGGAATAGTCATATTAACATCTGATTGGAGGTGTTGGGTCAGCACAATTTAATTATGGTGAATGTCAAGATTCTGTGCCAGATTTATATGTACTAGCAATAATATAAATCTGGACTGATTGTAGCCTTAGTTCTCTGTAGTAATATCACAGTGAATGAGAACACAACACAGCTTTTCACGACCACTTAGAAAACAGAAATATAAAATGCAGCCTTTTTTGTAGCCCTTTGTGCAAGTGAGGACACATTCAGGATCATAAGATAAGCCAGAATATATTCAGCTTAAGTACTTTAGCTTAAACGTGCTCTGGATCAATTTTTGGACTCCGGTGTCTCAAGAAAACTACTGGAAAATCAGCATTAGGTAGACATTGAGTTTAAATAGCATACAGTGTTTTAACACTCCCCTCTTTCATTAGTGTTATTCTACAGTCCCACATGTTCCCACGCGTGTCTTCCCTAAAATGTTGGCACTAATAAAAGTTATGATTTGGGGAAGTATACATATCTTCTGTGTTGTATTACCTGTGCATTAGAGATTTAACAAAAAGCTGCTTAATGGGATGTTTGTACATACAGAAAGATGCTTCTCACAATAGAATCAAGTTGTTTGGGGATTTTAAAGACCGGGTAAATATGACAACAGCAGTCACAGCCACCAGAATAGAAAAGGGCTTGAAATTCAGTGTTTGTTTTAATCTCTGTGTTTCTCTCTGACTTTCTCTTTCTTATGCTGCAAGACAATGCCTGGAGCTCCAAAACTAGTGAGCACCCACCCCTGTGGTAAATATGTGTGCATAATATAACTAATATATGTCTGCTGCACTAGTGTCATTGGGAGCGGGAGTATCCTCATGGTGCAAGTGCACAGACTATATTGTTAAAAGCTCTGTAAACAATACAGGTTTTGAGTGGTGTGTACCCTGCTTTACAGTTAAGGAGTTGAATCTTGTAACCTTGCCATGTCCTACTGCTGTGGAATTCATGCTATCCAGATATCTCTGTCACTTTCAGTGGACTGTGTTTTGATAAATAATAGAAGCAAAAAAAACCTCAGTTTGATTAAGTAGAGGGTGGGGTTGTTATCATTTTGGAATGTTGCTTTTTCTGAAATGTTTACTTATTTTGAGCCTGACGTTCATCCTCCAGGTAGGTAAAAACTTCATATTGCAAATGTATGCCTGCCTTGCACACCCAAATCCTGGTGTCTGAGAAGTAGCCAATACATCCCTGCAGTCACCTGCAGGCAAAGTAGAGACATGTTTTCACAAACCAAGATGTGCCCTTTAACAGGGAGGCTGCCTAAAAGCAGTGCCAAAAGTAAGGAAAATGTTGCACAAACTAAGGAATTTAGTAAGAGGATGCTCAGTAGTGTTTTCCAAGACTGATTATAACAGAATTTCGAATGATACCTTAACCTGCCTTCAGTGGTTACAAGCCTCATTGCAGTAACTAGGCGAACATCCACAGTAACAAAATGTTTGTGTGCTGCAAACATACATGTAATTTTGTAAAAAGTGCCAATTTTAAGCAAGGCACTGCATCTGACTTGCCTGTCAGAGGGAGCACAAAGCCAGTGAGGTATATAGATCAAAGGGACATTAAAATGAAGAGCATCAGGAGAAGTGATAAGGAACTATGCAAAACAAAGTAGCTTTCTTTTTTTCACTTTACATTTCACCTTCTGGCTGCTACATTTTTTCTGCTACAAACTGTCACCTTCTGCTTCCTCACCTAATAGTTTAGATTCATTTTGCATGTCAAAATGGTGCAAGGGCCACAATCACTGGCACCCATTTCCTGACCATCTTAGACCCAGTATGTATCTTACAACACCATTTGTGTCAGTGTTAATGCAGTAGTTTTACAGCCCACTGCTACCAAGGTGAGAAAGAGTTCAAAGAGAAAATAAATAAAATGGTTTCATTTGTTTGTTGCAAGACAATGTAAGAAGGTGGCAAAAGTTCCCTTACACAGAATTTCAATCAAATCCAGCCATGTTGTTAGCCAATTATATTTTTTTTGCCTGCCATTGAGACTCAATTAGAAGGCATTTATGAATCTGCATGAAAGTAAAATGAGGACACAGCGCTCAAACATCCTGTTCTGCTTCTTCACCCATTACCAAGGAAGTGACTTAATAATTATATTCAGTTTAAGAAAATGCTCTGGGAGGAAATGTTTTGTAACAAATTTTAAAAGTACTGCTTCAGCTATTCTGCTATTTAATCTTTAAATATTAAATGAGAAACTTTTATTTTGTGCTATTGTCTGTTTCTATTTCTTTTTAAAGGTTTCAATTTTCAGTTTCATTTGTAAGCAACCTGACAGCTAAGGCACCATTCAGTTTACCTCAGTGAATTTGCATGCAATTATTCCATGGCTGACTCTCACCTACTACCACCATATTACATTGGATGCCATTAAAGCTCTGGCTCCTGGGCAATGAAAATTAAATACTTTCTTGAATATGTGGTAGAGTGTAACGTATATGATGGGGGGAGTGTCAAGGTTTTAGTGGCACCAACTGTATCATAAAAGAGCTGTGATTTCACTTCTACAGTCACAACCAAATTCAGCAATATATTATCCATATGAAGCAGTAAACCACTTAATACTGAAATAACACTTAATTTAGAGTAAACCACGACAGTTACCACAATAATTTAACACAACAGAGAATGAAACATATTGCAGACACTTGAAAATGGCATGGCAATGTTGTTTAAAGATTGCACTTTGCAAGAATCAGAGAGTCATTATTTTTTTCTTTTTTTTTCTTTTTTTTTTTCCTGGCTATAATTTTATACCTATCCTCTAGTAACAGCACAAACTATAAAAACTGGGTCTTTTTGGTTTCTGCTGGATAACCTTCAGGACTTCTTGAATCCAGACCTTAGACCTGTTCAAGAGAGAGTTTTAAGTTCAGGGTGCTCAAGAGTGGGTGCCTGATGAACCACAGCTATCCCAGTGAGTCAGTTCCAGTAGCATGTAGCTGCCTGCAGGACATCAGTCTTCTTCGCAGATGGGACAGACTGACAATCCCACCACTCTTTTGAACTATCAAATGGAAATTTCAGCTCCAGAGATAAAGGCCAACTCAGAACGAAGGCAAGTGAACCATAGTAACACCTTCAACATCAACATGTCCCACACCTTGTCCTGCTCAGGCACTCATGCAAGACTGACTTAAAGGGAATAGGCTGTTGAAGGAGCAGCACCACTCTTGTAAGCATTCGGGGATGTTGTTGGAGATCTTCCATCCAAACTGCACTGAGTTCATGGAATTAGGCATGATTACAATCTAAGGCCTTTCTGTTACAATGGCCAGAGGCATTTCTTCAAGAACCTACTTCAGGTGGAATGACTGATGTTCATTTTTTTCCTTCAGAGAAATACTTCTTTCCCCTTCCCAGAAAAAATGTGATGCTTCTCATGATGTGCATAAGCTGCAACTTCAACTAAACCTGGATCTCCAACATAATACAGTTGAAATATTGTCCTCTTCTAGCATGGAGTGACAGGTTGTGATAAATAGACTGTTTTCTCCAACTAACGTGTACTTAGTCAAATACTAATGAGCCAGCACACAGAACCATGACATAATCTTTTGGTCTTCATTAAGTGCATAGATTGAAAAGATGTTATTTTACTGTAATGCACAGAATTATGTCATTTCAGCTTAGAGTATCTGTTAATCACATCAAATTGAAATGATCCTTGGTTTTGTTTTAAAGAGCATAGAAGAACAAGAAGTAGAGGAAAAACAGAAGTAGAAATGGAATATGAGACTATAGTGAAAGTGAGTGAAACATTCCCCTTTTTATCTAGTAATGCTAATGTTGTTTTCATTTTATATGTCAAAACTAAGTCAGGAGCAGCCACGATTTACTGCCTGGTGGTTCTTCTGAAATCTTTCAGCAATTATAGCCCTGATTATTATCTGCTAGCTGCATAACATATGCTGCCACTGACCATTACATCCCTTTTATACCCTGAAAGCAATTTGCGGCTTCTTCAAATCATACCCCACCCCATTGTCTCCCTGCTTGTTTTATTTATTGCTGCTTTTGCCCCACCTCAGTGCAGCGGGCAGGGGCTGTGTGTAACAGCATGATTGTACAAGCTTTCTTTCCACAGCCCTTTGGGTCACCAGAATATCCTCTGTTCTCTGCTCACAGTAGCTGCAGTACTCTTGAGATCAGAAAACCAGACACTATGAAATGTCTCTCTGAAGAGGTAATGAAGATTGATGTCGGGGGGAGGATGTGAGGGTAGGAATTGAGAGCATCTGAATGTAGAGACATAAGATGGGGAAGGGTGTTTAAGGTAGAAATTCTGAGTACCTCTGAAGATTAAGTTTACCAAGCAGATAAAATAAGGATTTGTCATCTGGGACACAAGAATATGGGATGACGAAGGGATTAAACAGGGCATGAGAGCAGGAGGAAAAACTGGGGGACAAAGAGGAAGAATTTATGGATATGAATCACTAAACAGGATTAGTGAAGCCTAAGGGGAAGATTTAGATGTAAGAGAGGGAGTTTTCCAGGGAGGAGAAAGAGAGCAGAAGAAAACTGAAGAAAGGCAGGCAAAGCCTGGAAGTAAGATGAAAGTAGGTTAAAGTAAAAGATGTTTTTTTCATTGCTTTGTGGAAGGGCTGATGATTAGAACATGAATGAAATATTATTTCAGGGGTATCTCTGCTATCAGGAGACATTATTATGTATAAGCAAACTTCCTGAAACCTCCTGTAAATATAGTGATGCCAGGAAGTCTTGAGCTTTCACTCTCATGGGGGTAGCAATAAGCCACACACCTTTGTCATTGAATCAGTGAATCCTGCTTGCTTTGTATTTTTATTTAATATTTCACTTTCTGCTACTTTCTTCTGGAATGCTTTGATATGCTTTGCTTGTCTTTGAGGAGAGAACCATCATGGCTTCTCAGGGAGGACTGTATTTGGTAACAAAACCTGCCTTTCTGCCACGGTTACCTGGATACGAAGGATTTTGGTTAATTGCCAGGCGGGCAGTGTTTGCTTTTCAGTGCCTCGGGCTTAACTCACACACGTGCAGGAGCAAAGTGAGCAGGAGAGAGAGCTGCAGCTCTTCCTTGCTATGGAACGTCATTCTGTGGCTTTTCACCCTCCCGCACAAGGTCTCGGGAGTTGTTCTGCAATTCATAGTCCTTCCTAATGACAACCAAGGCTCAGTTTTGGGGACTACTCCTTTTCCAGTCTGTGTGGTGCCAGTACTGCTGTTCACAGCGATGCACCTTCAGCAGTGGTGAAGGCACACGTTTGCTTTGAGTACTGTTCTGCATCCGGCCGGCATCAGCGTGGTGCTTCCTTGTGGTTTCCTCCCAGGTTGTTTTATCAGCCCGCCTAGGGCTTTTTTGGTTGGTTGGTTTTTAAATGCTTGTCATGGATACTTCTATGGACGTGTAGTGGCAAGAAAGAAGGAACCGAGTCTGTATGTTTGATCTGTGCCTTGCACAATACAAGTTGACTTCTATACTTTACTGAAATGTTAAGTTTGATTTCTGAAATGTGACTATAACTTGGTTTGTCAGGTTTTAGGGCTGTGAATCACCTGTCTCTGCTCACATGGACACCAGCATATTCTTCATGTATCTATACATATCATTACACTCTTAAGGTTTATTTAAATGTTTTTATTGTTTCAAACACTTGTTAAAAATTCCACAACTGTAATAATTGTTCAATTCTTTCATTGTGGTAGAGTTAGAGATTAAAACTGCTAGGTGGGGCCTTGATTTCATGAATGTTGTTTTCTTCTTGGGCACAGGCAAGGCAACTAAAAGTGTGTTTCCTGAACAAAGTAGTTGTGACAAAAGAAAGCAGATCCCACAATGAATATGTTGGCACCTTAACAGTATTCAGAGCAGTGACTTAGTGAAGATGACAAAATTTAATTGTCAATTGCTCACTAGGGAACTGGGATTTCTTTGTTGTTTGTGTTTAAGTGTCACGAGAATATTGATTTCTCTTCCTGAGGGATATTCTGTCTTCCTTTCCTGAAAAGCAGGAGGATAGGAATAGAGCTGAGCTGCCTTGAAACAACTCAGTGCACATTTAAAAGAACAGAAATGCTTGTTTTAACTCTATTATAACTCTTGTTTTAACTCCCATCATACGTCACATTTTAAACAATATGATGCCAACCTCCTACCATCTGCCTGGGTCAAATTAGGATATCTTGGGAGGGTGATGGGGACCTTGGAAAATCCAATTGCTTCTGCACAGTTAGAAGGAAATCGGACACCAGAGAACCACCTCCAGTGGCATCACATAACCACTTATGACACCACTGCAGTTATTCTTTCTTTTGTTTCATCCTGCTCTTAGGACTTGAGCCTCATTCATAGACTGGATAAGGGGAACAGTATCAGGAGAATCTATGCATGGTGGAATTGCCATTCAGAATATCCTACCTGTGTATAAAAACTGAGAAACAAAATGGATTAGCCCTGAGTATGCAGGGATCTCCAAACTGGTCTGAAGGAATCCATTGTCCTAAGATGTACCTCACTCCAAAGCAAATATGAGAATGACGGGAGGAAACCTTTTTTTCCTTACACCCCTTTCTGCCCTAAGCTCTCACTGCTGCATTCACAAGGGAAGGCATTTTGAATGCTCTGAGGTACCTGGACAGGAGGAGGGCAGGGTGTGAAGAAGAGAAGAGTCAACTTTTCAAGCAGGCCAAGAAGGAGTGTCTCAGCACTCACTCCTGTGTAAGAGACCACTGGCTTTGGGCTGAACAAAACTAAAGACCTTAGAGAATATTTCTGTGCAGGAGAGGCATATAATCCTTCTAAGCCATGGTAACAGCTATGTGCAAACATATAGAAATGACCCAAATTTAAAACTTCATTCAGGAACTGTCTGAATCCACTAGTGACTAAATGTTTGTCATCTCTAGGAGGAACTTCCATTGAGTTAAGTTATGTTTGTCAACAGCAGAAACCTAAGATGAAGGTTTTGAGTTGCAAAAAGACAATGTAGACTTAGAGGTCTGGTCTGAACATGCAATTGTTTATTCCATGTAAAATGGCTTTTCTACTGGATGTTTTGGGCAGGTAGGGATGGCTCATGAGAGCTCTAAAAAGTAGCACCTAAAAGCTTCTGCTATGCTTTCCTCAGCCTTTAAGCTGTGTTTCAAATGAATGCTTAAGTCCATGATAGAGTTTTTCAGTGGGGCTTCAGTCATCTGTAGCTGTTCTCTAGATGGAATTTTTTATAAACCTGTATTTTTCTAAGACTTTTGACAGCTGTGATACACAACCAGAATTCTGTGTGTTGCAATGTCAACCTCCATATTTAATTACTGTATGGCCTGTGGGAATGATATTGCATGTGGTAGCACACGTTCTGACAGCTTTATTTTCACAAAGTAGGTGTTAAAGTCTGAATAGAACATCCAGCATCGAGTTCATATGGTAAATTATTTCACAACCTGCTGATAGTGGAGATTAGTATTTCTAGAAACTATTAGTGTGTACAGTAGCTTCTTTGTGGTCCTTCTTGAGATTATTTATATTAGTATATTTGGAAGTGCCTGTTTTGATCAGTTACGTTCTGCAGGGTGTTATATAGGTAAGGAGATTTCAGTGCAGTATTTTCACTCCTAAAATGCTCCTTTCTGCTGAATATTCTGCAGGTTCAGTTTTGAAAGCAGAGGCTGAGTTTTAGGAGTCACTACTCCTGATAGGACTGATGTCCTTGACAGCAATTAAATCCCTCCCTGTTCTTTTAATAATACATCTTATACCACGTAGCTTGGCTGCTGCTGAAGGTGAGGTGTGATAGATATACAGGCCTGTAATGCTAAGTAGCATGAAAGTTGTAGAAGCTCCTGGGAATGATAACTCACTGTCGCTCTTTTTCTCAGGGAATCATTGTCATTCTGAGCAGGGGCCCACTCTCTCCATGGCATAATGTAATAAATTCTGTAGTAACTTCTCCCCAATTCCATGTCAGTGTGAACGTCTCCTCTTGACCTGGAGTACCCTTCATTCCCATTTGTATTCAGACAGACCCTACTGCGGCTCCCACTTGAAAATGCTAATTGGTTGAAAATTAATTCAATTTTTTAGATTATTACTTAGCTTTGTTACTTAAGTGATTTTTTTTTTAAAGTTAATTTCTTGTATTACCAGCTGCCTTTTAATGGCTATAACTCCCACATAAGAAGATTTAGTTCAGTGATATAAATCATGCTGAGGATTTTACATAGTCCAAGATACTCTTTGTTGACTGCTGCAGAAACCGATACCATGTGAAAAAGCAGTAAGTCTGCTCCCAGGTTCAGATCTTTCCTGTGAAATGGGTTTTCCCATTCAGTCCCCAGTAAAGAAGAGGGTGTATACTGTAAATATGAAAGTTGCCCGCTAAGAAGTTGCAGTGTGTGCCCTGCTGTGTTCATTTTTGAAAAGTTTTTGGCCAAGTAAGTAAGCTTCAACCCCCAGTCTTCCCAGTGTGATCATCTATTATAGGTGCCCACCACTATGTCCATTTATTCTCAATTCTGTCACTACCCAGAGACTTTCAGCAGGTCCCTCTCCTAAAATATGCTGGAGATTAGAAAAAAAAAAATCTTTGATAAATATCTCACCAAAGATTGTATCTGTCCTCCCTGAACAAACTGCATCTTTTGTATGAATATTTCAGTAACCTGAATTTATATACAAAATCTGTGTTTATACCAGTGAAGTAATTATTTTGCTTTAGTTAAAAATAGTTAGCTGCCTTCCCTTTTCCCCATTTTGTGAGTGCATGCATTCACAGGCATACAGACATGTCATGAGGTTTGACTCAGCATTCACCCCCATTTCCCTCCTGTAACCATTTATGAATATTAGTAGGAGCACTTTTCTAATAAACATGCATATAATAGAGCACGTTTTTTAGTGTCTTCTGTAAGAGTCACATATTGAGTGCAGGATGCAGACATTACATTATTGAGTGCAGGATGAATGTTAAAGGGGATAGCTTTCTTTTTTTGCACACAGAAGTGTAAACCGCTGTTGTCTCAGGATGAAGCCAGCGGTATTGCACACAAAAGGTATCTGCCCATTGCTCTGCCTTTTCTCACATGAAAGTATGCTTAAGCAAAGGATACGGGAGGCAGTACAGTGGAACAGCTCTGTAACTGCTGGTGCAGCATGCAGAGAAGACTGACAGATAGTGAGCTGCTGCCACTTGTCTGACTTTAAAGCATCATCAGTCTCAGGCATGACCACCTCCATCAGGCATGCTTTTCAGCACAGAATAGCTGCTTTTTTCCCTAGTTTCTATGGCAGGAAGACACCGTTCCCAAGATCTGTTTGAATCAGCTGCATGTTATCTTTGACTACTCACTCATGCTGCAGGCAGAGAGGATTGGGGAAAAAACGCCTATCAGTTAATGCCTGCGCTTTTTAAACTAATCCAGCTTCCCCTCACCAGACAGATGCCAGCATGAAGCAGCTGCAATGATACAAATGCCATGTTGTAGCTTCAGTGTATCAGTGAAGCAGAATATGATAAGAAATTCATTTGTCCTAAGATTGTTCTGCAAAGACAGCAAGAGTTAAAAGAATGGGTTGAAGCCTTCTTTGACAGCCTAGAGGCATAATAGGAGAGAGACTACAACTGGTTTCTCCTCCTGAGTTTACACCAGGTGTTCCTGTGCATGAAGCCTCCCTCCAACTTGTAAAAGAGTAACTCGACTATTTAAATTTCTCATCCACATTTACCTTGCATTTGTCAAAGAATCCCACTGAAGAATCATCTTAATCAGCTATCCTTCAGGTTATATATGTCGCTGTCCTTCCTTAGCATTAATCACTGGAGTTCTTCCCTTTTTTTTTTTTGGTCAGAAAACAGTCATACCGTGCAATCAGAAATTGAGTGCACTGAAACAGCAATCTGCAAGTTAAAACACGTGGATAAGGGCTTGTGGCTTCAGTAGTCTCTTTTAACATGTGACAAGGCAGAATAGTAAACTGCAAAGGAGTCCTCCTGTGAATTCAGTGCTCCCATTACCTCTCCTCCTTTATCCGAAGGGCTGAGGAAACCTTTTTTGTTAGCCAAGACAGCTTGGTGCTCCGGCTTAATTTTCATTGCATAATTTTAAATACAGATTGTGTCTACAGTGCTGCAATTAATGGATAGCCTAAAGACTTATTATTTCAAACTAATTGATATGTAAGAAAGTTTAAATAACATAAGAGATAAGAAATTTTTAGGAATAACTTCTGTAACTAACTCAGAATAACCTTTTTACTCTTCTGTAGAGTAGCAGATGACTTAATTATTCACTCACCATCACTAAATCTAATGCCTGTCTGTATTTCTATAGTTTTAAATATATTTCATTGAGATGGCGAAAAGATGACATTTTATAGTCATTGTTCTAAAAGGGTTTCTTGGCAAGTTAATAATCTCATTAATGTCTGATATTTGTCTTCCATCATTTAGAATTCTCCCAAAATTCAAGATAAATTTATGTTATCCTCAACAAAAATGTCTACTGTACATATATAGTTTTAAACAGAGTTTTAAACCATGGAACCGATGGTTTTAAAATATTCTGCTTCCTCAAACAACTTGATCACTTATGAAAGTCCTTTATTTTTCCAGTGTTCATTAAACTTATCTTCAACTAGATAGTGATCAGAATTGGCATCAGAGAATACGCTGTCAAGTTGTAAGACCTCTCAAGAACTTTTTAATGCTTTTGGAAGATGTCAAGTACCAAAGTAATAATAAAACACTGATAGAGCATTAAAAACATAAGTTCTTGTAATGGAAAGATGTTTTGTTCTGCTGCCAGTTGTGGGGGTTTATTTTCATAAATAAGATTTTGCATGGTACAAATCTTTTCCAAGATAGAAGCTACGAATAGTGATACATATAAATTAAAACAGATTAAAAACAAATTGGAGCTCTAAGGAGATCGTATCACACATTTTGATGGCATGCCTCTCAGTGGAAAAAGAAAATCAAAGGACTTAGTGAAGTTCCATGAGATTCATCTCAGTTCAGGCTTGACAGTCTGGGGAACTAAACTTCAGTGAACTATATTAATTTCAGAAGGAGAGAAGCCAGGGCCTAAGTCCAGCACACAGTGATGTTAACAGAAAAGCTCACTCTTCCTGTTGTAGGCTTGAGATCTTGATGAGGCCCCAGTGTGATCTCTGTGTGCTGTGGCCCACTGAGATCCATGAGGAAGGGAGGTACCAAAGGAATGGATTCTCTATGTAGTTTTAAGCTTTAGTATCCCTTATTTTCCTGTCTCTGCTGGCTTCTAGGGAATTTTCATATCCCTTTTCCTGGCAACAGGAAGATGGGACCACAAAACTCAACTATGCAATTGGCAATATCATTAAGATATCATGAGTTCATGAGGACTTTAAGGTGTCCACCTACACAGCAAGATGAAAAGCATACCAGAGCACAGACGTAACCACACAACTGCTATGACATACACGTTCTCTATTACTGAACATATTCCACCACACCTGAGAAGAGCAGACCTCAGGATCTGTGCTGGCTGGTTGGCTGCAGCATGATCAGGGTGGTAGTCCCTTACCCATAAAAGGCATTGAGAGGGCAAAACACCTTCTGCGTTTGCCCTTCTTCATGGAGCTCAGGTGCTCAACAGAAACCCAGTTTAGATTGTATGCAAAGAGAGAGAAAGGTAGGCAGGTTTGGATGAGTGAATGGCATCTGACCTTTTCTGTAGGAATTTGTTAACTCCACATGTCTGTCAAAGCAGGCTTGGATTTTAAGCAACAACCTACTCCTGTTTCCTAGAACTCTTTCATGTTTTGTAGTTTCCTTAAACTGCTGAAACAGGACAGTTGAAAATCTTGAACCTCTGATACACAGCTTTTGTGCTTCTCCTTTGTGAGTCAGATTACTCTGAGATCTCTAGTGGGGAAAAAAATATGAACTTCATATGTTGCCAGTGGTTCCTTCATTTGACCTGGTTAGTTTGTGCCTGTACTCATATGATTGCTGGTACTGTAGATCCAAAATCCATCAAAGTCAATCACTGTCTTCTTGTAGACTTTGGTGAACTTTGGGTACCTTTAACAGGCATGAGTTCAAGCTACTGTGTACAGCAGTGGGACTGGCTTTGTCTTGTTTATGCAGCTCTATGAACAGTCAGTTACAAACAATCAGTGTTAATATGACCTTTGGGAAAAATGTTTAAATAAAAAAAAAAAAAAGAACTGAAATATTAATCTCTTGAACTTAATCATGAGGATGGCTCCATTAACCTCCCATTTCACAGTGTTACTTAATCCAGATAGCAGTACAGACAAGAAGAGGAGGTTTTATTCCTTTTAAGTTCATTGTAGTATTGCAAAGTAAAACCCTTCAGGCTGTCTTGAATTAGGTTAAACCTCTGGGCAGTGTCAACCTCACATTAAACTATGAAGTTTTTAAGAGTTGTAGTTAAAATTCCACACTAATTTTTCATTCCACTACCTCA